>JAQFXW010001818.1:0-14108 GCA_034693945.1 Dendrobaena attemsi
CCCTCGACTTTCACCGGTTAAAAAAAGGTTAAAAACCAGGTTTTACCGTCATTTTTGACGGGTTATAGCTAGTAATAGTAATAATTAGGGAAGCGACCACCAACGAGACCTGATATTCCAGACATTGATAGGCCTAGTAACAATTTAAAACTACATACCATAATTGATTTGTTTAATAATTATTAATAGTTGTTAAAAATAATAAAAATAATCATACATAATAATAATAATTATATTTATCATAATAATAAAGATGACTTATAACACTGTAAATCAGCCGAGGCCAGAGGAATGGGGACATTATAAGGGTTGGGTGAGAGTGTGGGAGTATGATTACGAAAAGTGAGTGAGAACTAGTATTCATATATAGGGATGTGAGTAATAGAAAGGAATGAATAATGGAGTGAGAGATGAGGAACAGAGGTGGTAGAGGTAAGAGCATATAGAGGGAGTGAGAGAAAGAAAAGAGAGGCACTGCTCTGTTTGCCCGTGCTGGGGTCGGGCGCGCCTCTGAGTAGTTGCCTGGAAGGGGTGCTATATAAACTATTGTAATGAATGAATGAATGAAAGAGGAGTGGTGTCAGTGGTGGAAGATTAGGGAGGCTAGTAGACAAGCAGCTGGAATGGGGGAATAGAGAGTGAGAGGAGGAGGATGGTGGTGGGATCAATAAGGGGAGGAGGGATTTGCGGAGGAGATAATACAGTGTATAGGAAGTGGGGTTGATTAAAAAGAGAACATAGTAGTCCTGACATCTTGTTTGACACCAATCACTTCCCTTGTGTCGATGATGTGCCTTGACATTGTTCTGTCGTCTTGTCATTAGGTTGATTGCTTGACGTCTAGTCCTCTGCCTTGCCTTCTCGACCCTTCTCACCCTCCCATCCCATCTCTGACCAATGGTCTCTCGCAAGGAAACTCTACAAATGATTCCTTACAAAATGTCCTCCCGTTGATTTTACAACGAAGGAGCGGCTGTGATGAGATGATGCCAAAATGGTCTGTTGAAATGATTGACTGGCAGTTACTGAGGCTCCTTTGAAGCAATATACAAATATATTACTGAACAGATTTTGGTCAGATAGTGTCAAGTTTGGCGTTTTGGGGGTCGGTTAGAGTAGATGCAGTAAAGGTCGGTTAGGGTCAGAGTTGTCTTGAGGGATGGTCAGGGTTGTGATAGGGGTCAGTTAGATCCAGGGTTGTCATGAGGGTCAGTTTGTGTCAGATTTGTCATGAGGGTCGTTTAGGGTCAAATCGAAATTCTTTCATATTATTGCAGAGGCGAAAACCGATAACAATTAAGCCCAAAACAATAGTATAAAGTGTATTAACATCTGATGAACTTCGGCCTGACAATTGATCTCATCCCCCTGCATTCCAAGCTGTCTCCATCTCATTGAAACGTGTTCCAGCGGCTCTTTTATTTACCTCGTCTCTCTGTTTAAATAAGTAAGTATTCCATTTGCAAACACACTGTGGTACGCACCAACACAAACCATGGAAACACACATCAAATAAATAATAAGTAGCTCACAAGTAATACAGAATCGCAGTCTAATATCGCGGCTTAGATCAAGAATCATGCCTTAAAGTTTGTAAGTAAGCAAGTAATATATTAGCTACAAAACAGGCAATAACACAAAATTATAAAATTAAGAACACTTATACTAACCCAGTTGGTGGACTGATGGTGAGGTCTAGCAGGACTCATCTCACGGATCACCCGAATAATATCAATCAAATGAGAAAATTTGATTGATATTATAAAAGAAAAAATGCATCAGGATTATGTATAGTGACAATAAACATCAACATTATCAATTAATTATATTTATAATAAGGGAGTGATCACATAAATTTTGCCTATGTTTATTGTACATGTAAGCCTTCAGACTAGCCATAGTCATGGATGGGTCTCTGAGTTAACACCAATATAAACTTCTTCTTTCTCTTCCGTCAAGCTTTACGCTTACGATGAGGCCTCTTATTGAGATTTCTTGGTCCTTCCGACAGGTTAAGGAAGCCTCTATTTACTACTGGAGGATTAACAGGAACTACTTTATCTAACTCTTCACTAGATATTATTAGGGGTGGGCCTATAGCAGTTATTGACCCTTTTTACCCTTAGATGTCCTTCCAACACCTGCTCCTGGGTCAGCCAGCACTTTCAGGATTCCTGGTGAGCCTGTACATCTTGGTAGAGCCAAAGCATCATGCAATCCCTACTTGTCTGTTTCCCTCTCACCACATGAGGTGCAAGTAGGACTATGGGGGAGGGATAGTCTTCAAACACTGTGAATCAATAAAGTATAACTTCAGCAAGCGTTTAAGTCTTTGGTGTGACATTAATATACTTCTAGTGTGACTAGGAAGATCAGGCCTACCACCACTAGTGACAGTTGTTTTGAGTCCTTTAGCAGACTCAAATGTATCATTACCATTTCTTGTATAATGAGAATGCACTTCACATAATTAATTTTAAACAACCCTGGAACATCCAACATATGCACATATTTGTAGACAACATGCAGTAATACTTTGTTAGAGTATATATATATTGTCGAATATACAATTGTACATATTATATATATATTATATAATATATATAATTATATATTCGTTTACTCAATAAACAGGTTGACAGACCGCTACTGGATACATCAATCAATCGCAATTTGTATAGCGCCTCTTCAAGATCCCTACTCATAAAGAAGTTAATTTAAAAATAAAGAGATAGCGTTTCTTGAAGTTTGAAGGCACTCGTTTATCAAAAGTAGAAGGAGTGATCTTGACCTTCGTGGTTATGCTGGCACATATAGCACATATATATTTCATTGGGTTTGGAACTCCTGGCACTCAAAGGTGAGAAGCTACCACGTTACCCGCTGTGCCACCTACCCGTTAACTACCGCTTACCGGTGATCTATAGTAACGGCGACCAACAGGTTTAACTTGTCCACCGGTAATCCGGTGTGGAAATATCTTGGTTTATGGACAGGGTAGAGACAGAAGCAGGCCGTGCTGTTCGTCACCTATTTCCCATGTCGTTTATTCTTGCATGTCGGTGTCGAGTGTTAAACATCGACCGCTCCAACATAAACCAGACCTGCTGCTATATCTGTCATATATATATATATATATATATATATATATATATATATATTTATACTTATATTTATACTTGTATCACCCGACGTGTCTTTCTTCCTCTTCTCTCTGTGCCACTCGGATTTTTATGAGCCCAGCCATCTTTACTTTGACCGAGAGGTTGTTTAGCAACGGTGGTGCTGCATCATTTTTCGCCTTGCCTTGAAAACGAATTTGGGTCGCTTCTCAGCCAATGAGAACTTCTATGAAACGTGATCTTCTGATGTGTGGGTGGACGACCCAGATGCATAATTAGACCTACTGTCATCGTCCATTGGTGTTGAATAAGATTGATATTAATGCTGTGCAGATATTAATGCCTGTGCAGAAATAATTGCCTTAATTTATCTATCCTCAATTCCTTAACATTTATGTTGCATTACCCTGTATTAGTGTGTTACCGTATATTATATAGCCTAGCTCCTTAGCCTACTTCTCCTTGCGGGTTGGATTACTGTATTTTTGTAATTGTGTTTAAATTCATTCAATCATTCATTACAATGATTAATGTAGAGCCCATTCAAGATGACTACTCAGAAGATGGGTACAAAGTACTCTTCCAAGGTGTGTATAAAATGTATCAGAAATTTCGCAATGAGCCCTGGGGTTGAAAAGCAGTACAAATAGGTGTAGTAAAGGTCGGTTAGGGTCAGAGTTGTCTTGAGGGAGGGTCAGGGTTGTAATAAGGGTCAGTTAGGGCCAGGGTGACCAACAACCACATCTTAACTTATGTTACTTTCCTAATTCAGTTTGTAGCATTTTAAAAATAGATTTCCATGGTAGCTAGCCTTGCCAGACTTCATGTCTTTCTATTATAAAAATCAACTCATCTGGTTAAACTTTCGCAGACCATATTTTTTTGTGGTTGTGTCATTCCAGGTACCTTGCGCTGTCGTCCTATTCTTTACAAATCTACAATGTAACCTCAGATGATGCTGGCTTGTATAACTGCCGGGCGGAGAACATCGCTGGAGAGCGTACCAGTAAAGCGGGTGAACTCGTTGTTAACACCGGTAAGATTTCACGACTAATTTTAAGAAGTCGTACGCTAAGCCATACAAGTGTGACTTGTGGGTACAATGTACAGCTGTACATGCATAGTGCTGTGCATATATGCATGCATATTTGCAGGGCATGCATCGTAATGGAGAATGGATGCAGACTGCATTAAATTTGGATCAGAGGGGGGGAAAGTTTCTCCCCCCACACACTTTTTTGTTCAAGGTCCGTAGTGGGGTTCATGACTTGGCCAAGAGAGTTGAAGCGTGAGAATAGAAGTGATGACTAAAACAAGGTCGTCAGCTTTTTGGGTTTAAGTTTTTTGTATTATCTTATGTGGAGTGAAAACCAGACGTAATGACTAAAAACAGTCATCAGTTTTTTTGGGAGTTACTTGCGTCCAGGTCGCAGGGGGATCGTAGGCCTCGTACATTTGAATACACATTTACATATGTCATAGTTTTCAGCATTGCTAGCATCACCATGGCGATCATCATCATTATCGTCATCTTTATCATGGCCATATTGTCATCATCGTCACCATCATATTATGTTTGGCCATCATATTGAACATTATCATTGATCATCGTCATTATCGCCGTCATATTGTCATCATCATTATCGTCATTTTCATCATCATTGTCATTCATCATCATCGTGACATTTCTGCGGGTGTAACAGAGGATGTCAGGTATATATATGTATAGGTCTTTGAAGTCGTCTTCACTCTTCACGGAAAATTGGTTTTTAGGGCCCCAGCAGGGACGTGGGGCTGCTCCTCCTCGGATCATCGTTAGGCCGACCGATCAAGAAGTTGTTGTAGGCGGAACGGTGCTTCTGGAATGTGCAGCATCAGCAGCAGCAGCAGCAGCAACACATGTGGTCGTTGGTCGGTCGACTGGGCCATTGATTCGATGGACGAGGAAAGGTGAGATGCAGGACACCGTTTACACACACCTGTTCATCTCTCTGCTCCTCGCCGCTTCGCCTCCGATGTTTATATTTCATTTCGTCAGACAGCTGCTGCCTCGTCCATACGCCGATTCCTCCTCCTCCCCCCTATTTTTTTACATGCACCGCCTACCTTTTGTTCTGCCCGTAGGTTGTTGTGGGTCTCGACCTGGTCCCATTGTTTTCAGGATAATGCCCCACCTCCGCCGTCAATTCCCACCCCCACCGCCAATGTCTCACCTCCACTGCCAATTCCCCACCTCCACTAACAATTCCCACCTCTGCTGCCACTGCCCACCTCCACTGCCAATTCCCACCTCTGCTGCCACTGCCCTCCACTGCCAATTCCACCTCTGTCGCGACTGCCCCACCTCCACTGCCAATTCCCACCTCTGTCGCCATTACCCCACCTCCACTGCCAATTCCCACCTCTGCCGCCACTGCCCCACCTCCACTGCCAATTCCGATCTGCCACCTACACTCTACTTCCGGGAGGAGTGTGATGAAATATTTGGCAGGATTTCACTTTGCCCCATTGACAATATGGTGCTTTATGGGTTGAGATAATATGGCAAGCAATAAGTCACCATGTCCAATATTAACTCCCCGCTCTGTGTATTAAATCATTTGTATGCTTCTATATTTTTTATCCAACATAATTTATGTCCACTGGATATTTCTAATTTAAGTTCTGCTTTATTTTGCTTAACATGCTCCTTCAGTACAATACAAATTGTTTGTCTAAGGTAATCTAATTTGAGGACTTCTTTATAAGACTTAATGTGCTGAATTCTCATTATCCATGCATCTCTATGTTTTGTTTGTGTGTATGATTGTGTTTGTGTGTGTATATATGTACTACGTATGTATGTATGCAGGGCCTAGGACAGAGGGCCACCGGAGCCATTTGGCCCCAGGCCTCACTTGATAGAGGGCCTCAAAAAATTTTTATTATGGAGTTAGCCTATTTATTGAAATGGGGAATTACGGAATTAAGAAGTTATTTCATTGAAATGTAGCTACATATTCTAATTATTTCGTGACGAAATCGTTGACGTTAAATAATTGCAAACTGTAAACAAATTTTCCGTAAATCTGTTATTAATCTTACAATTTCCTTACATGTAGTTGTAAAATTGAAAAGCTGTCAAAACTCAACAGTCTAAACTCTACCGTAACTCGTTACTCGTAAGTCAAACACTCAAACCTAAATGTTTTTATATGAATATACTGTTCGTATCATACGATTCAATGTGGATAGTGTATAGTCTACACAGTACACTCACTATAAGCCCTACTATATATTCTAACTTTCTTGGTCTTTTATTGCGGTTGTGTGGTCAGGAATTGGAGTTTGGGGACAGTGAAGAAAATGAATGGTTAGTGGACGAATTCGAGAGGAATGAGGCCGATGAGTGCACAATTATAGGGGTCTATTTTTAACTTATGAAATTGATATTTAGGCCTAATCTACATTAAAATAGTTTTAACAATATCAGTCAATTTAGTTCTGGCCCTGGGCCTCCAAATCCTGTCCTAGGCCCTGTATGTATGTATGTATGTATGTATGTATAACTTGTGCATGTTGTTTGTATGTTTGTTGGAACTTACATTATTTTGTACATGTATTTTGTAATGTACATATGTTTTTTATTATGTATGTATGTTGGTATTATGTTTTGTATAATATATATTATATATGTATTATATATGCATATTTGTGTATTGTATGTATGACTGTATGTGTGTATGGATGTGATTTTGTATGTGTGTGTGTATTGGTGTATGTACATGTGTGGGTGAGTTGTTGCGTTTGTATAACACCTTGGAAGCACCTATTGAATATAGGCTGTATATGACTGCCACTGCTCAGAGTGTACTCCGTCCTCCTATCGGACGGTTCTTGAAAGGCTCTATTTACCTGCAGATCAAAAACGTTTAGCCATAGATAAGCTGGAAATGACATAAAGTTGGACAAGAAAGACAAAGAGTCAGAGAAAGAGACATGCAGAGAGAGAGAGAGAGATATATATATACAGGCAGAGATAGACAGCAAAACAGATACTGATAGAAACAGACATAGAGACAGACAGACAAACAGACAGATACGGAAACAGATAGACACAGACAGACACAGACAGACAGACAGAGCAGTAGCTTGGTTGCCATGGTGTATCCCAAGAAGGCTTTTGGTCGGGCTGTGAGGTCTGATTTGAGGGGCTATAATTGACCTGCATAATAATAATATAATATATAATACATTTTACAGCTGTTTTGATTTTCCTCTTTTTTTATCTCAACAGCTTTTGATGGTTTCAGATGATTACCTGCTTGTCTAAACAAATGCTGGAGTTTCTTAATGGCAGCTTAAGGCAAATTGCATGACATAGTGTACATGTCAGTCCAACTCTCATACCCTCCATCTTCTTCTTTCTCTCTGTCTGTCTGTCTGTGTGTGTGTCTGTCTGTCTCGTTCTTTCGCTCCTGCCTTCTCCTTGTCATCCTGCCTTCTCCTTAACGTCTTTCTCTTGTCGCTCATTTCTTAGTCTTCCTTGTATGTATCTAATTGTCTATATCCGATTGGAAATATCCGTTAATATGAATATGTCATTGTCCATGTGTGTGTTTATGTGGGCGTATACATGTTTCTGTCTGTCTGTTTGTTGATCTCCATCTTTGTTTCATCCATCCATCCATCACTACCTCCTTTTGTCCCTCGTTCCATCTATTCCTGAATTCGTCCTTCCCTCAATTCGTCCATCTGTCCGTTCGTTCTCTCCATCCATCCATTCATCTATCTCTACCCAGCTCTCTTCTATCCATTCATCTTTTCATTGTTCCTTCTATGCCTGTCTTCTCCACCCTTTATCCATCTACTCCATCCCTTCTTTTCTTAATCAATCCTCCCCCTTTCCTCTCTCCATCCCTCACTCCATCCATCCACTTCTTCCTTCCTTCCTCCGTCCATCCAACCTGTTGTTATTGTTATGGCTCGCGTGATTCCATATTCCGTCTGTTTCCCACTCCAGATGATCGTCCACTGCCAACGGATCGGATCAGGATGCTTGGCTTTCGCAACATGGAAATCCGAGACGTTCAGGAATCGGACCGCGGGGTCTACCAGTGCTCCCTTCCCGACTGGCCAGAAGTGGAGGCGGCGGAGGCTGCGCTGTCCGTCCTAGGTCAGTCATCAGCCTAGTTTCTCAAGTGTTTCGAAGCATTTCGTTTGACTCGCTTCTTTATTTCTATTTATTCATAGATATCTACAGCGCCTCTTCAAGTCTACTACTACTCAGAAGCGCTCCCGACTACAGCGCTGATGCTGAGTCGGAGCTAAAGCGCCTCATTTACTATGCCGCCTAGCAAAAGATGCTTGAATCTAGCTAAGGGACTCCATCTTTGATCTTATATCTTGCGTACCAGTGTCTTTCTTATACAGTGCGGCGAGTGCGCCAACCCTTCTCTCTCCGAGCAGTTGTGAGTGAAGGATTTGTAGGTCTTTACACGGTGGCTTGAGGAGGATTTGAACCTGCGACCCTACAAGTATTGTATTTAGCTGCTAGGCCATCAACCGATAAGTCACAGATTTAACACATAATCCCGATACCCTGGCGGTGCCAGTCCCATGCCTGGAGAAAGGAGGAGGGCATCTTTGTTTTGACACAGGGTCATTAAACGTAACTGCCTGCTGCCTCTTCCTCTGTTGCACTGCTACTAATCCAGTCACTCGCAGGGGATAGGGGGCTGAGGTGGAACCGGTGGAACGACCGGAGAGCATGACGAACGTCCAGCATAATATCACTCTTATTAAGGTACCATGCAATGCAGCGCCGCGTAGTAAATCCATCTGGCAGAGATGGATTATGAAGTCAGCGCATCATAACCTCACATCAAGACCAGTTGCAGTGCAGCTTCCCAGTCATCATGGCCTATGCCGATGGTGATGATGATGCAACTTGGATCTGGTGATGATGAATCAGACCATGCAGAGGCTGACGCACCATTGCCCAGGGAAGCATCCCCCTTACGTTCCAACCCCATTGCACACGGTGCCATTCACTTTACAATATGTGAGGGGCGTTGTGATCGGGCGCATTAATGGAGGGAGATTGCGAAGGGTGCTGCAGCACCGGCCTGCAGTTTAGGGAGCCCTCATTTTCGAACGTAAAGAAATCTGTTAATTCTAAAAGCATGTTTTGAATTCCTATAATTTAAATCGTTTGATAACTTAGTCATTTGCCTGAAACACTGTAGTCAGTGATTGTAGTTCATTGTATGTACATACAAAGGCCACAATACAAGAATCTTTAGAGTAATACTATTATACTGACCAGTAGCAGTTGACCTGCTATAAATAATATGTGTGGAGGGCAGTGGACTTGTGGTTTCAGCAGTGTGTGTTGGGGGGGGGGGCATTTGGAAGGAAATATGGATAGGGTGAGAATATTGTCCCATCTTCTAACCAATAGCCTTTATTACCCTCATAAACCCCACTTCTATACTCTATACATTACTCCATCTTGTTTGCACATGTCCTTACCTGCATTAACTTGCATTTCTCACATTACGTTACCTTATATTCCTTACCTACCTTCGAACAATTATTTATTGTAATTGACTTATCATCCAGATGGGCGGAGGATGATGCTGTAGAAGTTAATGGATTCTGTCAGAGTCAACTGTCAACCTTTTCTCCTTCTCCTTCTGCCTTACTTTTCTTACTCTTCCCTTTCCTCCTCTTTCTCCTAATATTCTGTATAACTACCCTCTACCACTCTTCCTCTCTGCTGTCGGGTTCATTCTCTTACTCTTTTCCTCTCCTCTGTTTTCTACTTGTGGCCTCTTTCTGCTTTCAGTCTTTCCCACTGTTCTCGTTCTCTCGAGTTCCTCCTCTTCTGAAGTTCATCTTCTTCTTTTACTTCCGCAACCTCGTCATCATCAACCTCTTCCTCTTCCTCCTCCTCATATTCCCTTTCTTTTATTCCTCCCCCACTTTGTCATCATCATCCTCTTCTTCCTCCACCTCCTCATCCTTCTCCTGTTCTTCCTCGTCGTCCTCCTCCTCCCTAGCCTCAACCTCTATATCCTCCACCTCATACGCATCTTCCTCATCCTCCATCTCGTGATCATCGTCCTCCTCAGCATCATCCTCTGCCCATCTCCAGCAGCAGCAGCCACCAGAATCCCCGTTGGTCGTATGTTGGTTTTCTTCCGCATCCAGCCCAGTGGGCGGCCATATGCATCGTTGTGGCATGCCCCACGGAAGAAGAATAATCGATACCGGGCGTCAAGTGGTGGCATGTGCCTCCCTTTCTCAGCAGCAGCAGCAGGCACGGCATCTGATGCGGCTGATGATGGAGGCGGATCCAGTGAGTGAGTGAGGAGGGAGGACGAAGAAGACAAATTATGATGGGCCACCTGATTGATCATCCCTTACTTGTTGTTTCATTGAATGGAGGAGCGAAAGGAGAGACATATCTGCCAGAGAGGACTATATTTCTAGCTTTAATTAAATGCTGGGTGTAATGTCGTGGGACGTATTGGTGTAATGGTATGCTCGATGCCTCGTAATCAGAGGGTCAGAGGTGCGATTCCACCTCAATCTACTGTGTAGGATGTTGACAAGTCCTTCACTCGCAATTGCTCTATAAGGAGGGCTATCAGACTGGCGATCATATTTGTGTCATATTTGTGACGCAGCCAACAGATATGTATATTCTAAAGTTCCGCTCCACTTGCTCAAGATTTCACTTAGCCTACTTTGCTATTCAGAACAGAGGTTGCCTCAGAATAGGGACCTTGAAGAGGCAGTGAGGCACTATATAAATTTTGATTGATTGATTGGTTGAAAACGAATACACTGATAGTAGAGCAGAGGATTTGAACCACTGACCTCTCGGTGGGAAGATTAGATGGCGTGGGAGAGGGTATTATTCTGCATGGCCTGAATCGGGAGAGCATCTGAAGATCTGGACAGAACTCTTGAAGGGGTGCTATATAAATATCGAGTGGTTGATTGATTGAGAATGTTGTGATGCATAATTTATCCGAGAATAGATCGGGAACAGAAATCCATCACATTTGTAAGACGAAAGAATAAGAAGGGCGGTCGTGGAGTGCGCGGGTGCTTCAGTCGGCGGGTGTGACCGTGCAACCGGTTGCATCTGTTGTCTGAGTGCAACGGACTTAACGTACTCGCTGAAGACCAACTCGGTGGCACTGTATCCGATTGGTTTGGGTGCTTGTCTTGTAGTGCATGGAGTATATTATGGGTCTCATCTTGGGACATGTCTTGTCTTCTGGGAGGGCGTTATATAGAGCATTGGATGACACTAGATTAGCATGCGGTATTTGCGACCCAAGTTCGGTTCAGGGAAGACCTTTTCAGGTCGACTCGTCCTTCGTTCACGGTTTAAGTTGAGATGTATACTGAATCGGACGCCCTGCACGGCTGCCAACGGTTAAATTCGACTCCTATAATAACCGGTATCACTCGTTCAAACATTGTCTGTAATCGTACTCTGTGGTTTGTCAGTTTGAACGTTATAAAAGAACCTTATAATTTGCATACTGTGTAGCGGTTAGCATGCGGGACAACCAGGCACGAGGGAGCGGTTAAAATCCACACCATTGTAAAAATTCTTTTGTGACTTCTGTTCCACCTACAGCCAACTCGGTTAAAATGAGTACACTGATCATAAACCGACTACTGCCCGTGGAAAGAATTACTAGGAGAGATAGTTAGGCCTAATATAACTCTTATAAATATATTGTAAGGTCGTATAGTCACCAGTGGCACAATACTGAAGTGGTTTGTGACGGTAGACGCAAAATTTGTAGGCGGTCCTTATAATAAGAGTGGCTTGCTAAGCTGGGTAGATGCCTTGCAGAACAGATAGCATTGAGGCTAAGGAGGCTGAGAACTGCTGCTTCAAAAACAATGTTGAGGACTCTAACCTTAAATAGTAACAATTATAAATATTGTATTGTATTTGTGTATTTCTATACCGCCTCTTACAGACCACTACTACTACTACTATTTCCATTCCATCTCTGACCTACACCATTATGAAATAAGATCTGCAGCAAATTTTTACTCGTACTAACTCAAATAAATTTTCCTTAAAAAGTGCTGGTCCCCTATTATGGAACAGCCTACCAATTCAACTGAGAAATATCCTAAGCTTTCATTTGTTTGAAACTCAATTACGCATTTACATCTTTTCTAAGTGTACTTAAATCTTATGGTGTGCCTTATAGTTAACTAGTTAAGTCCTTCACTAATTAACTTCCTAGCTTTTCTCCACTGTAGTATACCATGATTGCCTTCTTTGAAATTAAGCTATGCACCATACTTTAGGGTAACCCTTGCTAGAGGAGCCTAGGCCATTTTAGGTTTCTCCCATTGCTTCCATTGTCTATCTATTTGTTAAAAAGACTATTACTGTAAAATTTTACATTGGAATCAATAATAAGTGTGGTTATGATTATGGTTACTACTCAGAGGCAGTTCTGACTACAGCCCGTAGGTGAATCGGAGTTTTACATTCCAAAGCGCTTGAGCAATTGTGAGTGAGTGACTTGCTAAAAGTCCTTATGCAGCGGGTGGGATTCGAACCTGCAACCCTTTGGTTGCAAGGCAGCGACCTTCACCACTACACTACCTGCCCCACGATGACGATGTTGTCATTGGTTACAGTTGCGCCCCATCTGCTGGAACCGAGCGAGAACATCGAGCGACCGACCGCTCATACAATTCGGATGACGTGCTACTTCGACGGGTTCCCCACACCGAACATCACCTGGCTGAGGAACGGAACCATCATCAGGTCCAACGGGCGCATCAAGGTCAAGACCGACGAACCCGACACTCTGCTCATCTCTCAGGGCGCCGCCAGCGACTCCGGACTCTACCAGTGCTGGGCGGAGAACGCAGCAGGAAGAGAGGGAATGATTATGCGACTGTATGTCAAGCCATCTGGTATGGAGAATTCACTTGCACTCTGCTTCATTCATTCGTTCATTCGTAGATTTCGATAGCACCCATTCAAGTGTATTGTGACTCAGAAGCACTTCCAACTGTCTACGGCGCTGATACTGAGTCAGAGTTTACATTCCAAAGCGTCTCATTTACTACGCCGCCTGGCCAGAGAAGGTTAAGTCTACATAAGGGTCGCATCTTAGATCTTGTTTTCTTTATACCATCATGTTATCCATTATACTAACCCCTTCCCACAAGTGCGAGTGAAGGGCTTGCTCTGGGTCGTTACTCTCTACGGAATATCTTGAGGTGAATTCGAACCAGCGACCCTCTGTGGCTACAGTTCACTGAGCACCCACTGCGACACCACATGTCCCTGTGTTGTGTACATCATTATAATAAACTCAAAGCTTCTGCAGTTCTACTCTAATGCTAATTGCACCACCGCCGACTTTCATACCATTCCAGTTTTCAGTTTCATGACATTTTAATTTCTGAATTTATAGATTTTGGTTTAATCCTTTGCTTTCATTTGTTTGTTTTATTTTATTGGTTTGTTTGTTTGTAGAATATGAACCGGATCCTCCGGTGGAGTTGGAAGCCCTATCTCTTTCCAGTCGAAGCATCCAGCTAACCTGGAATTCCTCGTTACCAAAGAACGGCTTTCCGACGATGGCCTACTCTGTCCATTACCTCCCTACGAACGGTAAGAAGAGTAGTGATCAAAACTGTAACCCGTATAATCTGCAAAATACGAACCTAGTGAATAAATTGATACTAATCGGAGCTAATTATAGAGCGTTAGTGCCAAACATCGTTACGATGAGAATTATGGTTTAGAATAATCATTATTTATCATCATTATTATTTATCATCATTATCATTTATCATTAGTATTTATCATCATTATTATCTATCATCACTATTATTTATCATCAGTATTATTTAGCATCATTATTATTTATCATCAGTATTATTTATCATCAGTATTATTTATCATCAGTATTATTTATCATCAGTATTATTTATCAT
>JAQFXW010001819.1:0-14108 GCA_034693945.1 Dendrobaena attemsi
CATACAGATTAAATAAGAAAGGAGACAAGATGCATCCTTGCCTCACTCCTTTCCTTATTTTGATTCTGTCGGTATCTTTTTGTCCATATTCCCTTTGTCTTTCCATTCTAGATTCTAAATTACATATCACGGAAACTCTTTACCCAAATTAGGCAAATCATGAAATTCTGTATCTCTGACTGCGGCTTGTCATTCTTTTCAATAAACGAAAATAGTCCTAAACCACAATTCTCGCCGCAACAAATGTAACGATGTAACGATGTCGCATACTAACACTCTATAAATAGCTCCTATTAGTTTAAATTTATTTGTTAGGTTCGCATTTTGCAGATTTTACGAGTTAAAGTTTTATTCACTACTGGGGCTTACGAAATTAGAATTAATCAATTTATTCACTTTCATTTATATAATGCTCAAGTTAACATATTAAAAAGTCCGTCATAATCGTCATTTTCGATGGGCTATAATCAGCACAATTATATTTCTAAATTGCTTAGCTGGATTATCTGTTAAGTTGTACTCTGAAATGAGCACGACAAACATATGTCCTTGCGGCACCGGCCTATGCTGTCATAGGCTGTCGTTAAACTGATGATAACAAACCAAGTTTGTATTATTTGTAGAGAATAAGACATACTGCTAAGATATAGACCTATTAAAGTATTGTGGATAGTCTCCGCTCGTGGCGCTTCGGCGTGTAAATTGAGACGCACCTCCGGGATGTAGTCGGGGCAAACTCTGCGTAGGAGTTGACCTAAAGGGCGCTATAGAAATGTGTCAATAAACAAGATTAACTGAACAATAAATCGTTTTGTTTATAGTGATATTAAGAAAATAAAACACCTGAAAATAGTCTTTAACCAATGTTATAATACAATGTTTCCGCAATTGTCGGATACCAGCTCTGTATCAACAATAATCTTTAAAATAACTACACTGTATTGGGATGAACACTAGACCCAATATGATAGCCTTAAGATATTGTTATTGACGAAGGAAAGCAACATCGCAATTTTGGAAAAAAAATGTATTGCACCTTAGAGCAGCCAGCTCTGAAACTACTGTTGGATGAATTTCAGCTTCAACAACGCCTCCATCGATTCCTACCACCTCTCCAAATATACGTGAAGTGAGTGAAGAAATTGTTCAAGGTCCCTACGCGGCGAGTGGGATTAGAACCCGCAGCCCTTCGCTTGCAAGGGGCGACCCTCACCACTACACTACCGCGCCCCACAATATATGATCTGACAAAATACGTGTACCTGTTTCATGATGACGCTACACGCCTGTACAGTAGTCACAGGCGTAACAAGAAACTGATTGGGGGAGGGAGTTCCGCCGAAAAAACTGATGATTTTTTTAGTCATTTACCACGATTTCTTAGATTTTCGGGTCGTCTCCTCTGACACAAGATGTACTTTTCCATAAATATTTACTATACATTAAGAGGGGTTATATAAAAAGAGATGGACACAAATTATTTTTTTGGTGGGGGTATCCCGTAAACCCCTAAATACGCCCCTGAGAGTAGTTCACATCAAAGATGGTTATCGAAACCCCAATCAATCTCATCCTGCTTGGAACTGGTAAACTCACGATTCGCGACTCGTAAGGACTGAAAGCAAAGTTGGTTTAGTGGTTTAATCTCTTAAACCTTAGAGGCATAAAACTGAAACCTTATAACCGGTGTAACCGCTCCTTGGCTTTTCTTCCAAGATCTTGGATTATTGGAGGCCTACCTATACTAGGAAGATTGCAACAGAACAGGTAAATATCTTTCGCTCAAGAACTAACAGGGTTTGGGCGTTGTTTGTACATTTGTACATTTATACATTTGTTTGTACATTCAAAGACTATTGAAATTTGTATTATTGTTAATACACAATGATTAATATTTAATGCAATACCTGAAAATATCGTAATAGATATTGTTATTGGATGACTGATATAACGTTATTTGCATTGTATGTAAATATTATTGTACATTGTGAATTGCCGTTAACGGCCTGTGCTGCCATACGACGACGATAAACCTTTGAATAATAATAATAATTTGCTAACGATTAGCGGTGACTAAAACTAAAACTCAAGAAACTCAAAGGAAAACTTGGAAACTAAAGCTGAAACTAAAACTGGCAAAAAAGAGTAAAATTAACAATATAAGATCACATTTATATTTAAATCAACCAAGGTTATCAACTGCAAAAGAGTTACTACGATTTTAAGATATCAGCAGTTATGTACAGTCCGTTGGCCTATATTGAAGTGAAATTATCTTTTTCGAGACAGGTAAATGCAATTTTTAAAATTGTATATCGACTTAAGAAATCCTCGAACATATCAACAACTGCCATCACCCTTAGTTCATTCATTTGGATATTTATATAGCGCCTCCTCGAGGGGCTTACTCAGAGGTGCTCCTGACTCCTGCACAGCCAAAGAGTACTGTTTTCAATACGGTTCTCAATAGATAGGTTGCTGGTCCTAGACGTTGTTACACCCCTATCCACCCTATCTGCTGTTCAATCTGCATAAAGAGCCAAATTTCTCATTGTTTTAACAGAACTACCTTAATCTGGTGGTAACTGTCTGCAACCTGCATTGTGTAATGATTGCCGTGCATAACGGAAAGATAGATTGTCATTGTATTGATGTCAATAAAGATATTGAAACCGATCAGACCATTAAATAGTTCTGTGACGAATTTCTGCAGCTGCTCAATGCTAAGAGCCGCAAAGTATCACACGTGAGTCTGTGCAAAATAACTTTATTAGCAGAGACATTTAAACACCTTTGAAAGAGTGTAAAAACAAGTTATATTTATATACATGTACATGTAGATATTTCTAAACTTCAGTCTATTCTTCTGATATTTCATCGGGTGAGTTGTTTGATCCGCTCTAGGCAGCTGGTCATGTACCGCATTGTGAGGGGCCTCAAATGTAAAGTCCTCCTTCATCAGTCCCTGCAGGGTACTGTTCACCTGGACAGGGCGACCTTCGAGGGATTGCGAACGACGTTTGGCCACGGACTCCACGTATGATTCAAAGCAACGATCGTTGCTTCCGATGTTAAGACTTTCTGAAGAATTTGACCTTGATTTGGTACCATTTCCTCCACATGTATCTCGTAGGTTGAACATTTTTCTATTTTCCATTATGTTGCCCGATGCTTTCAGCATTTCTGATTCGACGCTCAGAACTGAATTTTGAGAGCAGTTTTCGTATGTTGTTGACATGACGATATGTTGTGGCATGTCAGAGTATGGTTGCACATCCGATCGCACTTCACCATCGCTCTTAATTAAAGACAAATCTCCTGAATTCGATGAATTTGAGGAAATGTTAAGTGAATGTTTTCTTTTACCTTTTCCCTTTGTAAAGTTTCAATTTGTGAAATTTTACTCACCAACGTCGTAAATATCCTTGACGAAAGACAGTCAGACTTACACACAGTCAGAGTTAGCTCTACACGCTGGGTCTCTGCTGGGTCTCTGTCGACTCAGACGCATTAACGGAATAAAGCCAAATAATCCCCCAACGTATTAAGTGTTTTCAGAATCGACACGAATGAGCGAATATTTTCGAATGATTTCCACTCGTATTTAACAGCATTTAATTATTTTACAAAATTTATTTATTTACACACAACATTTATTTATTTTAATCTACGAAAACGAGTAAAATAAACAACAAAGAAAACTTATCCGCCATTTAAATAACCGATCAGGTATATATGTATACCACCAACATGCACCCAGATTTTATGTGACAATACTTTAAAATAGATCTTTTATAAAAGCAACATTGTTTGGATTTAAAGGTGTCTTAACAGCATGTACAGCCACAATACTATTTAATATTATTCAGAGGTTTAACGTCGTCGTAAGGCAGCACAGGCCGTTGACGACAATTCACAATGTATAATAATATTTCTATACAATGCCAATAACGTTAAATCAGTCATCCAATAGCAATAATCTACTACGATATTATAAGGTATTGCATCAATATTAATCATTTAACAATCAGCATATCAACATCTTATTAAGCATCAAATACTATTCATAAATCTTCTGCCATTCGTTAACAATATACGACTTTATAATAGAAAATATTTCCTGCAGTTCTAAGTAGGCTGTTCAATTAATTATTGACATATTAAGAGAATGTTTAGCTAAAAACTGAGATCTTTCATTTCCTGGTATATTTACATGATTGGGTATCCAAATCAACTGTACCTCACTAAATTTAATTTCAGAAAAGGCTCTTATTGTTTCTTGTAACAGGATTTGTGGAGAATGAGAGACGCAAGTTTTAATAGAAGTTAGAACACTCAAATAGTTAGAAAATATGGCAAAATGCTTAAGTTCTTGACATTTCATTTTCTCATATCCAAGAAAAAACTTCTTTAATTGCAGTCAATTCTGCAGCATAAACACTTGAGTCATCGCATAATCGGAATTGATTTTCTACACTTAATGTAGGTATTGTGTAAGCAGCAGCAACTAATTTGTAGGTCCCACAGCCACTGTGAATATGTGTGTAGGTGTCATATTTTTGCATGTGATTTAATGATATAAAATAGATGAAATCCGAATTGTCACTCTTTTTACTTATTTCTGTTTGAAGACTGATATCCACATTAACGCCATTATTTAGCCAAGGCTCATTGGACAAATGAGTTTAGAACATTAGGTCACAAGGATCAGCACACTTATACAAGAGCACAGTTAGTAGCCATAAAATGCTTTTAGGTTTTTAATTATTTATAGAAAGGCAAGCCAGAAATTAAAAGGATTCTAAATCCTCAACATGTCGATGCGACTTCTCATCTTGGTTTACATTTAACTAACACCTCAAAACTATCTGAGATAGATAAAGTTCTGTCATATCTAAGACACCTTTAAAATAATTTTCTTCTATATTATAAGTGTAAGAAGTACCTGAAAAACGCTATACAAAACCAGCCCGTAATCGTGTCAATTTATTACAACACCTTTAATTAAAAGTAAGTTATAGCGCACAAAAGTTATGTTATAAGTTGTAAGTAGGAACTATGTAATTATGATAAAATGTCTTATAATACTGGAGGATGATTTACTTGTTATTGATGAGTCAAAATAAATGTTGCAACTGTTAGGTCATTTCTTAGCAGGTACATGTAAATGGGCATAGTTATGGGGAAAACGTGTTTAGGTATGATTTGCGGATGTTGATTGATTTAGAGTACACATGGGAGTCTCTCAAGAGTACCCAAGAGAATTAGGGTGTAGTTAACGGTATAAGTCACTCCAATAATGGCGCTGTTTTATCGAGGTCGCATCGGTTTAAAATTATTACAGGCGATACAAACCCTAACTCTGACCCTAACTGACCGTCACGACGCCAAGGAATCGAAAATTCGTACGAACTACATCACTCCTACGGCACTCAAATCTCTTATTATTACTATTATGTCAGACGTCATTTCACGCAGTCACCTGTACCTGATGTTATAGTCCGTGCGACGATCAATGTTTGCGAATTATACGATAGCGGGGTTTATGTGTATACATTTCCCTCGATATAACAACTATGCCGGTATATGAAATCACGGACAAATCAATTTGCTTATCTTTTCATTTTTAGGACTTAAGTTCACATTTGCATCTCTATTTCTAGCGATTCTATGTATCCAAAGTTGAACTCCAGATTATTATGGCTTCTTCCTTTTAGGTATTGCTATCCATAACAAGAAACTGGTGGATATCTCTAGCCTCTATATTGCAATAAAACGACTTAAAGGCGTCTACAAATTACTGTTTTTGTGCATTAGAAATAACTGCACAATCCTCTCGTAACTGGAGGCAAGTACCATGGAGTGAGAATATCGGATCTAATTTTGAAGTTGACAAGGGCGCCGTGGAAGTGTTTGAACCAAGACAGCGGCATGTGTATGTAAATCTATCATTTATGACGTTGTTCTTCAGAATAAACTCATCCCGACGCAAGACATTAAATGCATGAGGAATTAAATTAAGTTAAAAACGTCTCCTGTTGATGGGAACAGCAGAAGAGTGACTTCTGAGTTCAGTCATGTACATTAGCAGTAATTTCGGTTCTAATAATGTGAACACCTTTGACAAGTATAATTTTCAGATATATATAAGAATGCAGTGACCGTTTGAATAATGTCTATCTCCTCAAACGTTTTTGGATCTCGATGTTGAGTCTACTGGCTCTACTCTATCAATTGCACAATTCAATTCACAGATCACACAATTTTATGTGTGATCCAAGCCAAGAGTCTTTGTTTTGGTTTTATTTGCTCTGTCTTTCCTCTTTCTTGAAGAGTTTTATCTCATAACTAAACGAAGATTATTTTCACGAATTAATATGAATTTTAATTTGTCATAAATCATTTTGGTCAGAATATATTCATTACTTATCCCATCCATTTCCTATGTCTTATTTTCATTTTACCTATTACAGATCTTGCCTGATCAACCATCGTCAATAATTCTTTGTTAGATATTATTATTCCAATCCAACTAATTCTTTTTCATTTTAAGCGATAGGCAAACAGTGTAGTAGCTGATTGAAAGTGATTAGTTTATATAGTTTATTGAAAACAAGATGCGAGGGTGTCTTGCTGCGGATTGATTAATTTAGTTTGTGTTTGTTTCTGAGTTCAACGTTAGCTTCTTAAACAAAGGCCGAATTGGAAATTTGTCTTAAATCCTTTAATCTGGACTTTTATATAGCGCCTCTTCTAGAAACTACTCAGAAGCACTTCCACGTACGCGTTGTGAAACATCATTCTACATGTATCTTACGACACCACGGAAACATTATCCACAAAGACTATGTATTGGAAAAACTGCAATAATCTGTTATTTTGTCGGAATCCAGAATTTCGTTGGTAACAGATACATTGATAGCCTACATTTTAAGGCAGGATGAAGGAAGATGTTTTACCCGACGGCAACGACCTCTGTTGTCATAAGATGTCGTTAAACTGATGGGAAAAACATAAAGGAAGAGGAGAATGATAAATAAACAACAGATATTCGATATTTTCTGTGGAGTCCTTCTCTTCAAGAATAATGTATTTCACGTCCATTGAACCCAGGCATGTAAACTGTAAGAGTTTGTCAGCTGACGGATCAAGACAGAGATATCCCAACAACACAGCAACAATTCTGCCTGTACTTAAAGTTTATTGTTAAGACGTTTTAAAGGTGTGTAATACATTTCTCTACAAATTAATCGATGTCCATGTTTCCACATTTAAACATTAGAAAAAGCGCGCACGAGAAAACTGCTGAGAACATAAGGTATAAGAATGCTGAACAAGTGTATTCACTACAGTCGACAGATAGAGAACTGTTGGATCACGTCCGACGCTACGATAGGCCTACTTCGGACACATCGTGAGAAAGTACAGATAACGTCGAGTTCAAGACGCAATAGAAGACATTGGTCAGCTTTGTCGATTCATGCAGCCAACCATCGCAGAGCTATGAAGGCGAAATGACATGACATATGAAAACTTTTCGCAAGAGATTGCTTAAATTAGATACCATTAAAATGTGGGCAATTTGTATCGTATAAGAACGTTTTCGAGATGTTGTCATATTGGATTATGTTGTCAATTAGATTATTTCATTCGTATGTTGATTGTGAAATATTACTTGGTAGTATATGCCTGATAGGATGAAAAGGATATTTAATGATATAGGATTACTGATATACTGTTTTGTGAAATGAAATGATAGGAAATTAATAATTTGAGCCTATTGTTGTTCTTCAAAGTTCAGAATGCCCACCATTAGCTCATTTGCATGTTCTAAGTCGATTTCGCCATTCATTGATAGCATTGTCAGCAATCTCTTGAACAAAAATGATTAGTGTTTGATGCTTAATAAGGTGTTGATATGCTGATTGTAAAATAATTAATATTTAATGCAATACTTGATAAATATCGTAGTAGATATTGCTATTGGATGACTGATATGACGTTACTTGCATTGTATGCAAATATTATTGTACATTGTGAATTGTCGTCAACGGCCTGTTCTGCCATACGACGACGTTAAACCTTTGATTAATAAACTCATATTATTATTATAATGAAAACTTAACATCGTTATGTATCTATAGCCGACCAATACATTATTAAAAGGTGTTTATTTGAAGGTGTTTGCAGACTCTGCGAACCATGACAATATTCAGATCACCCGAATTTGCACGTCCAAGATTTGCATCAAAAATCGTCAGTCTTGCAGTTATAAATACCCGCGACCTCTGCGTCTCGAAACATTTATGATTAACATCAACTATAGGCTACTAGCTCAATTAGTTACATTGAGAGTACATAATGGGCTCACAACGTCGGTAATGCATACCGTGGCTCTAGCCTGTTGACACTGAGTCTCCTCTATGCTGGCCATTCTTGGTCTGGCCTCAACTCCACTGATGATCAAATTGAGGGTCGATCGTCCCCATGAGCCAAAAATGAAGTGCCTGAACTTTTTACCTACTCCTATTCACGCCTTGGTCGAGACGGCAGAGATGACACATCAAACAGAAGTAACTCAACCATGAATCGTAATATCGCAATTTCTAAAGCGCTCTATAGAGCTAAGCGATATCTAATTCACGCAGATATCTTGCAGATATCTAATTCACGAGTGCTGCGTAAGGTGAAACAGGTTAGTCAGAAGAAATCTCGTGATGGTACTCGGTCGAATGGTATAATGTTCTCGAAACCCTCTTCCACCCATCATCTAAAATACGCTCCGGATTCGACAGCTGCTTTAAAACACCCTGATGAAGAAATTCTAAACTCTCCCCTTGTAAAACACTATAAATGAGGCTTTGGCTATTCGTAGTATACTACACTCGATACGAAATGGTGATGCAATTAATAACAATGTTTTGGGTGTGTGTGTGTTTCTTCAGTTTAACGACAGCTTATGACAACAAAGGCCGTTGCCTTCGGGTCAAGAAATTTGCTTGGCGTTTCAAACTGTGTAAGCCTATGGGAATTTATATAAATGTGGTTGTTAAAGTCATCTGCAGTTACGTTTGGTTGAGCGCTATCTACACACCTTACAAACCTTTTTAACGAAAATTATAAAGTCACAATCGTTTCGGGGAAGCAATATTATCTCAACCTATTAGATAAACATGGCTTGGAATTCTTTGAAAGATAATCATAAATAATGTAGAACTATCAGCAGAAAATATTAGCAGAAAATAATTCAATTGTTCATAATACATGCCAATCTAAACATGCATACACTGTGAGACCTGTCGAATGTAACAACGAGCTACTTAGATTCACTCCCCCTCACGCAACTCATGTAGACTGGCACCAGCGGGGACCTATACATGTAGTTGCATTGACTTAATAATCTTAGTTGAACATTTATTGATTTGTCAGCGCTGGCCAGTTTGAATTGACCCCGCATCATAATTTAATTAATAACCATTAGAAACTGGCTAGCGCTGAAATAGGATCTCAATCGATTATTTATATAGCGCATGCGTTTAAGCTGGTCTTCCAGAATCAATCAACATGCGTGTAATATTGATAAAATAATTTATAACTTAAATTTTATAAGAGATCTACTGCGATCTCTTACAAGAATTCATTCTTTTTCCTGTTGCCTATGATTAGATTACAGCTGCGTTTGCGATAGCAGCAGCTATCAATAATGTTTTAATATCATTTAAAGGTGTCTGTCTACACAAAACTGGAGACGTAGGTTAAGGAAGATAATGACGACCAATCAATACGTAATAATCTTCGTACATATTACACATTTTACAATAGGCTACACTTGAAGTTTATTACCTAGGCGTGGTAGTGTAGTGGTGAAAGTCCCAGCCTAGCAACCGAAGGGTTGCGTGTTCGAATCCCACCCACCGTCTAGGTACTTCTAGCAAGTCCTTCACTCACAATTGCTCAAACTCTCCGCGTGTAGAACTTTGACAAACATGCCGGCTGTAGTCTGAAACGCCTTGAAGTGGTAGTGGTCTATAAATACACAAATACAAAACAATACAGTACAGTACAATATGCTCTGAGTCCAAATTGTTCCAGTTGAAGTTTATTATTTCTATGTGTGATGGGTCCTTCAGGTGGAGGTTTAAATCTCCAGCGAGACAAGCTGAGAACTATAGCCTGCAAACTGTTCCAGTGTGGTCGATAATTCACTGAAGAATGCAGAAGGTGCAGAGGACGAACCCGGTCGATAGATGGATAGGAGAATCATTGGCCCACGGTTAGAAAAGAAGGAAATGGCCAGAGCTTCAAATGTTGATGGCACCTTCCGTAGCTCGATCTTCTTTGCAATCAGGGAACTTCGGTAATAGAAATAAATCCCAGCCCAGTCCACCATGTGTGCGAGACTTACGAGTGTCGGGTCTCGATGAAAAGAGGAGAAGTCTGGTGAAGCAGTGCAACGAATGGAAACATCATCGTATGCAGAGTGCCAAGACTCTATGATTGCGAGAACATCGAGGTCATTGGCTGTGATGAGGTCCCAACCGGGAACCTATTTATCCCGAAGCGATTGCACGTTGAGCGTTGGGACACGAAGAGCCAAGTTTGACGCATATAACACCATAACGACGACTATCGTTTGTTTCTTGGTCTTCATCAATCCATCCATTTTGTTTCATGACATTTAAATTAATCATTTATTCTCAAAGTATTATGACTGATTAGCAATTACTTATTTTATTGTAACGCGCTTTTGAGTAAGACTTTGTTTTATTAGGGCGCGTTATAAATGCATAGTTGTATTGTATTGTATTGTAAATGTAGACTACCAAATATGCAAAATTATATCGAATTGGTTTGAAATGTAAGTCGTTAGTATACAGAAAATGTGAGAATTTTTAAGCAAATCACACCTCTGTTATTTGTGAATTTGTTGTTATGAGTATTGTGGAATTTGGCTGTCGCAGTATCCGTTCTAGGTATATACAACAATCTACTATATTACAAAAGGTGTCATTGTACCATTGGCTGATTAGTAAACTAAGTTAGCACATGATGAAGTTACACTGAGGCGATATTGGCTGAATATTCATGTAAATCCAAGTAAACACGCGATGTCGATACTCTTGTGTGAATGGAAACATGTAATGAATGTAATACTATAATAATTGTAACAAGGTGATAATCAAATATACAGGATTGTATTAAAGATAATTTGTATAAAAAGAAAAATGCATAAATTGTTGCAAATGAAGATTACAATTAATCATGAATGCTATTGGTAAAATATAACAGTTGACCATGAGATGTTTATATAGAAGAGGTTGATTTAAAATAGATAACGTATTTAGGTTTGTGTGATGGGTGGAAAGAAGAATTTATGTGGGGAAAGAAAAATTATTGCGTAAAAAAAGAAACAAATAATGCGTAGGGCCTAAGTTCTCAATGGGTGAAAGGGCCGTTAAAATCTGTACTTACTCTATTAGATGCATTCAGACCGTAGGTCCTATATAATGCATACGATGCTCTCAGGCTGCCTCTCAGCGACTTACGCTTATCCATCAATTAGTAAGTCTACACAAATGTTGAAACATACCGAGCTAATTTCTGTCAAAGGAAAAGGTCTCTGCTGTCATAAAAGCTGTTGTTAAACCGAAGAAACACAAACACACATCTCGTCTTAATCTTCTTCTTATTATCTACTTCTTCCTGTTCTCTGCCGTTAGTCATCCTTCTGTTGCCCCTTCTCTTTAAGCCTCTTGTATCCGTCTCTCATCATCCAGTTCAGCAGCATCTGTAAAGTGGGATTCATCTCATTGATTTAGCTTCTTTATCCGTCTATTACCAATTGCAGCAAGCAGTCAACTCTTAATGTCTATCAAAATCCATTTCTTTTTCTTATTCGATCATTCCGAGCGTCTACAGTGTAAATGTTATTAATGTACATTTTACAATGCATAAAAACAGTTGTAGACACCTTCATAATAGATTTCAACGGCGCTATATATAAGTTGTCCGACTCATTTTTATTCTTAGTAGTCATCCCGGTGAACCAAAAGTAACCTCTACGTTTTCCATTAAATAAAATAGTTACATGTAACTGCCAAACTTCACCAAAATATTTCAAGCACAACAAAAGTCATTCAACTCTGCAGGATGATTTTTAAAATGATCACCCTTAGTGTGTTACTGATATTTCAGAAAAAAGTAGGAATTGTAAAATAAAATTTTACAGGATTAAAGGCGATTTATTTTACGTATAGTAGCCAATTATACCAAAATATTTCAAACAAAACTTATTCAGGTTTTAGTGACGTCACTCTGTCTTTTATAATTAAAATAACATTTAACAGTATTTTGATAAAATTTAATCCAGACGTTAACATAGGAAGAATATTGCTGCGTTTAGGCCTACGCGATGCAGCGGCGGCTGGAAAACGCAAGACTCGTGTTTCTACACTTCTCGAAGTTATTATTAATGGTCTCAGTTGGTGTGTCAAACCCTTAGTGCACTGATTTGATCTTCACTGACAGATTGCTTGGGAGATGGGGAACTCAAGACGGTAAGCCTATTTATTATACGAGATCATTGCCATGTTGGAAACTTTCCATTTTCAGTAGGCCTACTTATTTTCAAGCGTTCATAACATTGACAAACTCACCAACATTTCGATATACATGTAGAATATCGTGTTAATATGGCAACTGATGATGTTTGTAAAATTTCAGGCGACAGAGTTATGATACTTTTGCTAAGTGTCAACGTTTTATCCGGACACAGTGTAGACCTACATGAGCAAGCAGCTGTAAATTTTACAGACGGTTAGTATTTCTGAAGTTTAAATTGGCCTAGATCCGTGTAACGGGTGTTTAAATATAGCATTACGTACTATCTGCTACTATTTGAAGTCTGATGTGGAAGATAGTTTATTTTATTTTATTTATTCACACATTTCTATACCGCCCCTTCAAGTCTCCTACTACTCAGAAGCGGTCCCTACTACAGCCCGGAGGTGTGTCGGAGTTTACACGCCAAAGCGCCATGAGCAATTGTGAGTGAAGGACTTGCTCAAGATCCTTACGCGGCAGGTGGGATTCGAACCCGCAACCTTCGGTTGCAAGGCGGCGACCTTCACCACTACACTACCGCGCCCCACTATAATAATATAGGCAATATAGGCAATATAGGAAATATTACCTTTATTACCTATAGATATTACATGCGTTACCTATATATGTATGACCTGTATTACCTGTGATGAGGATGAGGTACATGTATGCATTGTAGGACCTACCTGTTTGTGTATTACACTTCGTTCCGTCAAAACCACACGCCGGCTCGCTGACAGGTACGCTGCCACTTATCCAGTCGATAGATCGGGTCAACGTAAAAGTCTGTTAACGTACAAACCTAATTACTCAGGGTTTAAATAAATTAAATCTGATTTAAATAAACCTATTCTTCGAGTCTCGTTTTCGACCTCTCCTATCAAAAAGGCGATTCCAAAATGGCGATAAACAGAAGGGCGACAGCGATAGGGCGACAAATGGAAAAGGCGACTGGTTAGAAAGGCGAACGATCACAAAGGCGACCGATCGAAAGGGCGACACATCGAAAGGGCGAACTTATCACCGATAGGATATACATTAATAGCGCTGCTAATGCTAACTTACATTGCAATCATTTTAACGCAAGATAAGTTACTGAAAAATCGACAGGTATCCCACACAAGAAAGACGATTCCGAAATGTACAATGTACAAGAAAAATAATACAAGAGTCAATGTCAATCATTACAATTAGGACTCTTTATTTTTGTTACAACAGATAATGTAAACCGAAACGTAAACCATAATGTAAGCAAGAGTCAATATCAAACATTTTAAGTACTCTTTACGGTTTTTTTAGCGCCCGAGGTATTTATAATCCCTCAGGCTATAAGAAAAATTGTCCGGAGACCACAAATGAAAACCTCTTTAGTTATTCTAAACAATAATTCTCGATCTTTCGATGATGCGGTGTTTGTCTGCGCTAACATGTGTCTGTCTGCGCTAACGGTCTAAAAATAGCTCCGACGGGGCTCGATAACGCCACGGCAAGCGTAGCTGCCCGAA
>JAQFXW010001820.1:0-14104 GCA_034693945.1 Dendrobaena attemsi
TTATTTCCATATCGCACTTTCCCTCTCTCTCTACTACTGATCCCAAGAACGTAAAGCTTGTTACCATCTCTATTTCCCCTCCATCTATCTCGGAACTGTCCTCAGCTGTTGTCATGATCTTTGTATTCTTTATATTGAAGTAGATTCCTGCTCTCTCACTTTCTCTCTTCAGCTTGCTCATCAGTTCCACCAGATCTGTCATTTTACCTGCCAATAGTGTTGTGTCATCTGCGTATCTCAAAGTATTCAGTGTTCTTCTCGCTATCTTTACTCCCTCAGTTGCCTCATCCATTTCCGCCATCCTCATTATCCTTTCTGCATACAGATTAAACAAGAAAGGAGACAAGATGCATCCTTGTCTCACTCCATTCCTTATTTTGATTCTTTCCGTATCTCCAAATTCTCTTCTTATCACCGCTATCTGTTTCTTCGTACAATCTCTTAAGAAGTTGTCTTAAATTTTTTGGTATTCCCATTTCTATCAAGGTTTTCCACATCAATTCATGGTTGATGCAGTCAAATGCATTACTGTAATCAATGAAGCAAATGTATACTTTTTGTCCATACTCTTTGTCTCTCCATTATCCACCTCATGTTGGCAATATGGTCACGAGTTCCACGAAATTTCCTAAATCCTGCTTGGCTGTCTGGAAGCTCTCTCTCTCTATTGTACTCTCCATTCTTTTATGTATTATTTTGATAATTATTAATTGTCAATTGATAATTGTAGTGTAGTACAGACCACTTCATCAAGAAGATTAATTCCACGTCGAGATGGCGACTGAACGACGCTGCCTGGCGCACTCCCTGGCAGACTCATACCAGGTTGAATGGGAACAAGGTGGTTGTGAGACTCGTCACCCCTTCCTCCAGTCCTCGCCCAGTTCGCTAGGCTCCATCCAGTCTCACCATCACTTACAGAAGATGCAGACGACTGCTGTGCACCAAACTTAACCTACAACACACACCGCATCATAAAACAGCTCATCAATTCAGCGCTTCATTCTCAATGGCTAAAACGGAACAAGGAAAACAAAAAATAAACATTACTACGTGCACTAATTAAAAGAAAATGACACTTGATGTGATATTAATCACAATAAGTTACAAGGTTCTAATGAATTTGTCTTAGAATAACAGAATGTATCTAGTAAATGTAATTCATTGGCATTCATTAATGCCAAGCCCCTTTACTAAATATTATCATTCCTGTTCTCATTATTTTATTACTAGGGTTATTAATTAAATAACTTAAAGACATCAAGTGAAAAGTTCATATAAAGGTGCCTAAGTGACAAGTAAGTACAGTTGAACCATATTCATTTAATCTTTCACCTTATTATGTATGCCTAATGGAATAAGATTAAATACACACAACAGGATACAATGAAAGAGTTTGTGCTGGAAGGTAGAGTGCAAAGTCACAGGAGACGATGAAGTACAAAAGAAAGAAAGAAAACAGATAAATGACTTACCTTGGGAGCTGCAGCAGCCGCATTCTGATGAGCCACCTTACGATAATCAGGTCCATCTTGTAGTTCATCACCCATGCCTCGATAGATCATCTTGGCTTCCTCAAAGTCTGGATGCTTTGTGTTAATGTAGGCCAGCTCAATGGCCACCAAATTCTCCACCTATTTCAACGGCAAATAGTTTTGGCTTAAAAAGCTCAAAGCAAACATGCTTAAGCATGCTTCTGCCTATTTTATCTTGAAAGAACACTACACAAGTTCTTATTACAATATTTAATAACTCTAGCAGAACTTCCTATTTTATGGATATAATTGATAAACTGTCAAGCCTATGGTACAGCAGCATAAAGAAGTCCAAACCGAATCGTTCACTTCAGGATAAACAAACATTAACAATTTATTTTCTCTTTGTTCAGCCAACAACTCCACACATGTGTACGAACTGCTTTAAATTAGCAAGCAAGGACATCAGCAGTTAGTACAGATGATTGGGTCCAAGCATTTCCTCAATAAAAGAATATGCCGTCAGATTCAGGGATTTTTAATCTTACATGTTTTTCCAGCTATGTGTCCAAATCCCATGCAAGTCAGGCTAAATATAAACTTCAGTGTGAAGCTGTATCATGACAAAAGACTCAAACCTGTCTGGTCATGGATTATTAGGGTCATATTAATATATCCATAAAATCTGTAAACAATAGCACTGAAGACTAGAAGCTACCATAGCTCACTATTTATATTGTGAATGATTTGTAGTTCACTTTGCAATAAACAATAAATAATCACTTTTGTATTATTGGAGATGATGCTAGATAAGTGACAGGGTAGAAATTTTATACTTCAAATTCTACAAACAACTCTCTGATGGTCATATGAATACCCAACATACCATTTGATTTGTAACTGGAAGTCTGCGCCGAAGAAGTGAAGTAATAACATCAACAATTCTCTCGTGAAGTTTTGGAAAGCGTAGCATCTCTTGCTATAGAAATGAACACGGTACTTTATCAGTACATTAAAGTTTCTTACTGTTTCACTTTAGAAGTTGCTGATACGAATGTCACAATAAACAGCATTCATTCATAAAACTCAATATAACATATTTTGGATCAATATTGAGTACCACATTATAGTGAAGGCTGTGTTAAATTGAAATGACAAACCATGGATGTCTATGTAGTTGTGTATTTCCAGGTTTTAATAAACGATAGCATTATAGTGGGAAATGCTTGCACATCCAGGAAACTCAATTTTCAATTAATTCTTGTTAATGTTCCTAATTATTTCTGTATTTCATAAAGCACCAAAATTTATTGGTGTCAGCTGATGACATTGAACAACTCTTATGAGTTAGCAAGTTGAGCATTTTCACAGGCTTACAACATGATTACCTCGTACAACTTCTGCAAAATATCACAAGCTCTTCAGTTTCAAATGCTCTAAAACACTGTTCTGTCTGACTTGACGGTTAGATACCGATCACTTCTGACAATTCAAATTTGACACTTTACCACGAATGGCGGTTACAAAAGCACACGAGAACATCTTTATAAGAGTACCTTTGCCAACTGCACTACAAGTACTAAGTATGAAACAATCAGGTTGTCTGTCCTACAAGGTAATATTCTAAAGCTACATTAAGAATGTTCAAATGAGAGTGTACTAAAAGAAACTGGGAAGAATGCAACTCATCATTAAAGTGACAAGTACAAAATCCATAGGCCAAAAACTGCATTGTCAAACAGCAGGCTTCTGTGCAAACAAACCGTATTTAACGCATGCAATAGAAACCAAACAAGCATCATATATACATAATATATATCGGGCATGAGCTAGTACGTACCTGAGTTCCACAGTGCTGTATGATGCGTTGCAGTTCTTCGTGTACGAGTTCAATGCACCTCAGCCCTGGTTCCTCCAGCCGTCTGATCTGGCGCTTAACCAGCAATTCAAACGATACCTCAGGAACAAAGAGTGCTGGTCTTGGACCCTTAAATAAAAACAATTCACATGAAATCAAATTCAATTAAGCCAATTATTTCTTTGGAAACTAAAGGATGGAATAAGCAGCAAGTGTAGGAAAACATTAAATCAAATCATACGGATCATTAAGAGAATGCCGAATCTGCAACTGTGGAACCTTGATCAGAACAAAGCTAGCACAAATGTTCTTGCAACCGGTTCTTAACAACTAGATGGCTTCCTGGATCGAGAGAAAATCGCTCATACCATAACATAATACCACTACAACTTCCTCACCACTACATGAAAAGATTAATACAAACTAGAAATATACTCTGTACTTACTGTTGCATTCCGGATTGCAGTCAGGATGTCTAAATCGGTGAGACCACCTAGAGGATCAACTGATTTCAGCGTCCGACCAAACGCTTCATGGAATATATAGCAAATTCTAGCACCACCACATCTAGAACGTAAATCAGGAGAAAAGCGTCAATGGCTAAAAAAAAGTATTCCAGTCCCTCGCACATCTAGCTGATATACCCTCGCATATCTAACTATCTGATATAAACTTTTGACAACATGTTTTAAAAGGGTCAAATTTATAAATTTACTTCCAGTAAAAGGTATCTGTCGTCAGTAATGAATCGGTATGTGACTTTTTGGCGCCGGCGCTTTGGCACCACCATCTTGGCACCAAACTTTTTGACGCATGCTGTTTTGGCGCCATATGAAAAGTGTTTTCGTATCAAATCATCTTTCTCCCTTTTTCTAAAATGTTAAGAGTTACAGGCATCGTAATATCATGGAATATCTAAGATGACTCTCGCACAATTTTTTAATGGAGTAGTTAACCTCAGGACCTAAACTTTTGAACAGTTTTTTTGGAGTAGTTACATTAAGGAATTTAACATTCTCAAAGTTACATTATTACCAGGGCTGCATCTCGATCAATTTTTTTAATCGCGATTAATCGCATGATTAAACAAATTAATGGCGATTAATCGCACATCCATTAACATTTGTGTAATTTTATTTTTCATAATCCAGAGATAAAGAAATAGAAAAATGTAAACATGAACGTCCAATTGTCCATTGTCAATGTTTCACTCTAATAGCCAGTCTAGTCTAATGCTGCAAATGCCGCCAGTTGCTCAAACACACAAGTTTAGCAACATTGTCCATTGACAACGATGCACGCTTTTTGCTTAAAATGTGCCCAGACACAAACAAAAGTCGTTCGCAAGGGACTGTGGTTGCCGGAGAAGCAAGATATATTGCTTTCAGTAGTTGCACACACAAACTTTGAAATGGCACCAAACTTTCTGGCGCCAAACTGTACGTCGGCACCAAAACTCCGGAGCCAAAAAGTCCTGCTTCAATAATGATTAGATAATACATTTAATAATGGAAAACATCAGCTTTAGGTCTTTCAGGTTAGGAAGTACACAACTCCTATCACACAGTGATAAAAGTTGACTCCTGTCACCCCAATATTGTGCATATTTGTTTAACTGAAACTACCTCTGTTTGTTATGATTTAAGTCACTCTCCTGTATACTAATTCTGTGTCTCAGATATTGTAGAATTTTACAACTTCTAGGATTTTTCTAGTCCATACAATTCTGTTGTTTCGATGTTCTTGGCTGTTCCCTCAATGGTATTGCAGTAAGCTGCAGCAAACTTGGTGATGATCTGCAGAAGTAACTGTGGCTGCAAAGAAACACAATGCACTCATTTACTTACATGTGCACAGCATTATGAGATGGATATTGCTGATACGAATCTCTTTTCAAGACCCATAACTTTTTAGCCAAATGAACAAATCCTACTACACCTGCGCTCTTTGTCTATTTAACTATGCAAAAACTTCAATCTCCTTCCTATATATTAAAGCTCATACCATGGCTCTTCTTTAAAAGGATACTCTTATATAACAAATTTTGCATAAAGAATATCAAAGAAAAATTGAAACAAATTACCACACACCGTAAAACAACTGACACCATAATAAAGTACTGGATTTTTATTTTGCTTTGACAATCATATTCTTCGACTAATCGTTAGATTTTAAAATGATTCAGGTCCAAACGGAATGATGCCGTTGTCCTGGTTGCATTCCACTTCTCAAGCGAGACTTACCTTGTCTTCAACTTCATCTCCAAATGAGTTTAAGAGCTGCTGAAACTGGGCTGCCATCACATTCACCCGAGTCTTTAATTCCGGAAGACAATCGCGAATATGATGCATCAACAACTACACAGTTACGGACAATATACGGAAAAGCTGTCACGAAACTACACAATCAAATCTAGAAAAGGTTGCTAACCTAAAACAAAGTATACTATGAAGTGACTTGAACAGTGGTTCCATAAATATTCCTTATTCCCTATGAAAAGTTTCATTGACATTTTCTGCAAGCATAAACTCCATAAAGTAGAAAATAGATGAAGAAGGCAAAAAGGCTGCGACCAGTGACTACTTCAGGGCAACAGATGAACAAGGCTAAGTAAGTGACCATTTGAGTAACACAAGAACAAGATCGCCGAAAATTCGCGATAAAGCCTCAGACGAATAAGAAGTGACAACCAACCCTATTGAGTGTTCTAGCCAGATACGGCGTTCCATTACGACTAGCTAGTGCTGGGTAGTGCTTCTGCAGATATGAGCCTTCGTCTCGAAGAGCGTCGTGTATATTCTGTAATGAACAATAACTGATTAAATCACCAGCACCTAACAGCCATGGCATCTGAAGGCAGACATAGAAAAATATTTAAATCAAATAGTCAGTCGTGACCAGTATAAATAATAGTATTATGAGCCTCAAATTATGATAGTGTCCGAGACCAGTATTCTCCCTTGCAATCCCATCTTCACACTGGCAGTGCATGGTCAGTTTAAGTACTCATTAATAGTCTCATTATAACCGAGTTGGCTAGGGATGGCAAAGATGGAGCCAAAGTCTAAAGCCAAATTTCTGCTTTGGCAGGGATTTGAACTCCAGAGCTGTCAGCCGATAGCTATTGATATTACACAAACCACTATACAATTCAATTCAAAACATTTTATTGTTCTCTATTTTCAATAAAGATCACATGTGCATGGTAAGTTCAGGCAACAAACAGAAAACCCAGAAAGGTCCTAGGACCCACTGACAAGGGCTACCTATAGATAAAGGAAACATTTAACTATATGACAAGAGTTCACATTTCGTTACACACTATAGCAAGTCGTTAAGATTACATTTACATAGGAAAAAAATTACTCAACATACAACTCAATATTAATTAAATATTAATTAGGACTAGCATGAACAGATAACTGATCATTTATTAAGCGAGTAAATAAAGATTTCTTAATTTATTTCAAGTTTGACAGCTGACGAACAGTGAGAGGGTTGTTATTCCAGATCAAAGAACCCGTGGACCTTAAGGCATATAACCTGGTATTGGTACCGGCAGACTCCTTGACATAGTTCCATTTGTCTGGTTGAATATGAGATTAAAGACATTAAAGTAGTTATCCAAAACTGGAGGCAAAGTGTATTCGAGTATTTGTACATGAATTCACTAATTTGTAGGATGTTAACCTGAATTCACTAATTTGTCGATGTTAACCTGGTCAATTTTAAGACTTTTGTGTATAATGAAGAGCTGCCTATCAATCGCCCCATGAAAAAGAAGAACAGAACTGGAACCTTATTGTCTGCTATATGCTGCTGACTTCTGTTAATGACGCCAATGATTCCCAGCTTAACTGGAATGACACGACCACACAGGACATCAACGGCATCTGTTCCAGCGTCCATGATGTCCAACTTGGTCAGAACAGCTAAAGTACGTCGACCTAAAATCAAACCCAAAGCAGCAACAACTGAAATCATCTTCACTATATCAAATATTTATCTAATCTATTTAAAACATCACTCAGCAATGTGGCCGAAAAGAACATCTTACAGAGTTCTAGAAATATATATTACACATGTATAAAAATTGAAATTGAACTAAAAGAACTTGTTTAATCTCTAGAAATAGGTACAATAAATGCAATCATTTATACCACAAGGCAATTCCAATCAGCCTGACATTCAAAACCACTCCCTAAATCAAAACTTATATTCTAAATTAAACAACATAGTTTGTGGAATATAAGAATATAAACTAATTTGCTATTTGCAATATTGCGATAAGAAACTAATATCAATGCAATCTGTAGTTTCTTCGAGCAGCAGTTCTCAACCCTTCAAGACTCACGGACCACTTATAAATTCCCTCTTTGGGACGCGTACCACCATTGGACATTTGCACTGCTGGTGAGCTGTGACTATAGGCCTTTAGAAATTTCTAAAATGTCTATGACTTTAATAATTATAATAAATTTAGATTTCATTGTAAGTTTATGCCATAATTCAACTATGTACTGAAGTGGGAAAAAATTCAAACTTATCCAAATTTGTCTGTTTTTACTATTCTTCTAATCTTCTAATAGAATATGTTGTGGGACTCAATATTCCCAAAATTCACGCAAAGCTGTAACCAAAACTGATCACATTTTGCTGATTATGAGATAAGCCGATTATAACCAATTATGAAATAAGCCGATTATGCTGATACCGATTACTTCGAAATCTTAGTCAACATACGTTGAGAGTGGCTATAGTTCTATACCCCACAGACTCGAATTCTCTATTTATAACTGTCTAATCAGGTGACAAGTTACATTAACTGTTCACTGATGATTGGATCAAACAATTTGTACACAAGTCTAGCATAATGTATTAATGACAGACTAATAGCAGCATTAAAGCTTTGCTACATTAATTATTTAAGGCAATAATATATGCCACATTTTGCTGGTAGGCCTACTATATATGTATGCATATCAACATTTGTATAGCACCCTATAAGTTACTCACAAAAGCGCTCTCAAGCAAATATGTCTTAAGGAGAACTGAGAATGTCGCCTGGACTGACAAAGGAGCTAATAGTTTTATGTTCAGCGGCAGACGTTTGAAAGGGACGGACTCACGACCGAGGCACGCTGAACCATGAACTGACCCTGGGTTGCCGAGCGCAACTGGCGGTGGCCGGAACAGCTCGAGACTGGGTCGAACCATTCTGAGATGTAATCGGGCACCAAACCGGCTACTGAGGCACATGCTATAAATGTTTATGCCATATAGGCCCTACTGTAAGTCATTTTCTACTGCATAGTAATTAATAGCTATCTCAGCATGCAATCATTATTTCATTACAGATAAATCATCAACTAAAGTAACAAAATGGAAAAATCACCTATAGATGATAATTATAATTATTATTAAACGATCGTGATTACAAAACGTTCACCCACATGATGCTTAGACGACATCTAAATAATTATAGATATCGATGTTAAGCATGTAAATATAACAGTTCTCGATGTTTACTATCGTTAATGCGTTTTATCCAGCCTGTTAATAGGCCTACAATGGGGTGGCAATGCGTCAGCAGCCTTTGGTACACACTACAGTCTACACGCCAGGGAGTAGTTTTAAATCATTTAGCCGTATTTTGGCAATTGACGATAATTGGCGAGTGGCGATTCGTCCAAACTAAGAAAACTATTTTATTTATATCGGCACCGATACCGATTATGCTGATTACTTTAATATCGACACCGATACCGATATCAATGTTAGTATAGGTACAGCTCTAATCTGAACATCCATTGTGATTTTATGACTTGTGTTTCATCATTAAAGTTCCTACCATCAGGATCAACCTCTCGGGCAAGTTTAAGCGCCTCTGAAGTTGCCAGATCTGTGTTTGCCGCAGTTACTGCCAAGATGATTGAATTGGGATTGCCAATGTAAGCAGTGCACATTTCACGAATCTGGAACTCAATGTCGGCCGGCTGATCAGCAACAGGGACCTTCGTTATGCCGGGCAGATCAATTAACGTCAACGTCAGAACATTAGGAGAAAAGATCTTCAGCGTTATTGGATCAGAACATATTCCCTAAAAACCACAACCAATCACAGACCATTACCTCTTATATCTTAATTCTACAGACCAATCCCAGACTATTATTTGTTGCACTTTAACTCTAACAACCAATCACACACTGTTGTTTGATTTCTTTAAAATTTTCTAACATCAAATAGAGTGCTGAGCGAATAATACTACTTAGATATCGGATACACGTTTGAAAAGCACCTAAAGATCACCATTTGTATACAAATGCATACATCAGCTGAGCAATGGTCCTCGTACTTGGAATGAAACTCCATTATCATTACACAATTTCCCAAAAGTTATACAGTTTAAAACTAGACTAAAGGCCTACTTAATTATGCTACTTGTTTAATGCTCGCAAATTTTCTTTAACTTAGTCAAGTTTCGTGATGCTATATATACTTAATCATCCAGTCGCTACTTTCGCCATATATATTTATTTCTGTTACAGGTGGCCCATTGCGAGACCTAGGTCCCGTCCTTTAGGGTCTTTTCGCCTTTTGTTCCCACTAATTTGATTTTCCACCTTGTCAATCTGTTTCTTTGGTTGATATGTTTGTTTTGTTTCTCAGATTTGATTTGTACTGTTGGGTTCAAATACAACTAAAATTGGTTGATTTATTTGGCATGACAATGACTTTGTAAATAAATCACTTACTAAGCAATCAATGGCTAAACACTAAGTAAGTCCTAAAGTAAGAAGAATAAAACCCCAATGACACCGAAAAAACATGAGAAAACTAAAAGTCAAGTAAAAAATTAGTGTATTAATATTACAAGTAAGGAAATTATTTAAAAGATTCATTGATGAAAATTTCTAAATTCAAGTTTATTACAGATAATCCAAGACAATTGTAGCTTCCTGGCAAATGACATAGAAAAGGCATACAGCTACAAACCTTTTTGTCACCAGCCATTCGATTGGTTTCATTTTGAATTTCTGCTCTTATGTCACTGAAGTCAGTGTAAACCTTGCCTCTGTCATGTGCAAAAGCTGCCCATTCTTCTGGTCTTGCTTGTTCTTTATCTACATGTATGCAAATTTCACAATTTGCAATGAATAAAAATCAGTAGCCCCGAGTCTGCCTGGTATTACTCAACAAAAACACATCCCATACATTCCAGAACATGATCAGTTCTGGAATACATAATAAGTAGGGCATAACCAAAATCCAGATTAAACCTATTGTTGGACTACCCGGAATTCTCTGGATAAAAAATTCCAACACTCCCCCAATTGATAAATCCATAAAATGACCATGAAATTGATTCATTCATAGATTTCTAAGTATACTACCACTTACAGGAGCTCCCAACCACACAAACTATGATGTCAAGCAATCATCTTTAGTAAATGCATAGATCTTAGGCTTAGATTTATTAGGACTTGACTCATTAAGCAAAGCGGATTGCACAGCCGGGAGACCAGTATAAGAAATGGTTCAAGGCACTCAACCAGCCTAGTGCATTAATGAGGTAAAAACAAACATTGCAGAGTCCATAAAGCATGCTGCTCAAACAGCCGTGGCTTATCACAATACAGCTACTTAGCAGTGCTATCACCAAACTCAATCCAACATAAGGTGAAACACAACGATACTTCCAAGTGTTAATTCAAGTAAATGTTCACAAAGTTGTAGCACATCCGAGTTTCTAGAAAGCGTATAGACTACAACCAATAAATACTCCAATGTCTCAAGTAGCCTTAGAAAAGTAAAGAAGAGGACACTGTAGAATGATCGTCTGTGAAAGCCTGAAGAAGTCACCCAACATTCAACAGCTTAAGTGCTGCTAAACTAGCAACCACCACAGAAGTGCTACAGAAGTGTTGAACTGTGAAAGCTTTGTATTTCTGTCATTATTGGCACATTATAACATCTGCGCAATCACAAAGAGTGAGCACTTTGCTTATTGAAAGTGAAAGCAGATAAGCTCAGATCTGTCAGGGTTAATTTGAAATGCAGAAAATCACACATTTTCTCCATGTGGGACAGTCTTTCAATACCCTAAATGACCTAATTTAGAAAGAGATATAAACAGGGCTGCATAACGTCAACCACTCAACATAAAGCATAACTTGAAATTCTAGTCTGCCAAAAGTGTTTGTAGTATTATACTATCTGATAATTTAAGACACCAGAAGAAGTTAAAATTGCTGGGGGCCATGGGGGCTATTCAACTTCAGTTTCAGTCATTAAAATTACTTCATTCAAAATTAAAGCATATAAATGTTTCTGTGTAAAACGAATACAAAATGTTTTTTACATTAGGATCAGTTTACACAACAACAACCACAGTGGCGCATATTCAACTAACGTTTAGAATCTTCATGTTGTGTTTTACTGTCTTCTTTTGGTGTGTAAAACAACTGCAGAACAAGTGGTCGCCTGGTTACAATTCCAGTGCCTCGTGGCAAAAAATCCCGACCAACCAAGTTCTCGAGTACTGAACTTTTCCCAGAGCTCTGAACATTTTAAACAAGGCAATGTTAAGCAATCAATTTGCCAATATATTAACTTAACATTATCAAAAATTCATTCCCATCAACAGAAAAATATTAAGGGATACATAGACAACAACATTGTGAGTAATGACCAATACATTTTGCATTACTTAAATGAATAGTTTTAGAAACCCAACTCAAATGTCCACTTGTTTGCTGATCTAAGCAGAAAGAGGGTTTATAAGATTCCACGGTCACATGGTAATCAACAGACATTCAATCACAAAGTCTACGAAGCCTAACTTCAGGAGACAACTTACACTAATGGCTATAAGTCACTCAATATTCAATCTCTCAAGTGTCGCCAGACTAACAATCAGCACAGAAGCATTCAACTACAAAATCCATTTGAAAGTGCTCAACACGACCATACCCTCAGTGTGCCGGGCTGTGCCCACTAGGTCTGCCAATGGAAACACCAAATTTCTTTACCGACATGAAGGTGGTTATTAATTAAAGCTCCAAATTCGATATTCGATGCAGTAACACCTAATATTTACCTAAGTTTCAGTACCTTAAAACAGACCCAGTTCATTCTAAATATTTGTTCTGGTTGTTTTATGTTCATTATAAAAATGTATTACAGCATTTCTTAACCATACATATTAACACTGAATATGACATTGGCTTGTGTAATTGAATCGATAATACGGTAATAACAAAATGTGGTGAACATTTGGAAACAGGGTGCCTGTATTTCTCGCTCATTGTAGCATGCGTTGTCAATGTACGAAAGGCTGCTCGTATGAACCATGCGAACCTTTTTGTCTAAATAAACTGTCAATCTTACCCTAGATTTACCCTTCATATATCGGCCCTTATTCATTGATTGGTGCACACTTACTCTGCGTTCTAATTCTATGATCCAAACGGAACAAACTTCTGCTGGTTGGACTCAGCATACGGCTTACACAAGAAATACATGCACCTTGTTTGGTGTCTACCCGAATCGTTGAAACCAGAATCGCCAAAATGTGCCGAAATCCAATTTGCAGAAAGAGTTTTTCTATCAAGCGTCCGATTAGCGGTGTCGTCTGCTATAATTGGTAAACCTATACTACGGTTTAACCGGTTCTCTGCGATTGGCATTTTCGGTGATACGGTCTCTCTGTATAAAAGAGTTTCGGGCCTCGGCGGTAATTTGATTCGGGCTTCAAAGATTCGTTACTGCACCTCTTGTTTCTAAATGTTTACTTGAAATGCCATAATGAGCAAGTGATTTTTAGAAACCAAAACTCAAATATACAGAGTATTGATTGGACGCATTTGCTTACAAAACACAACAAGCATGGGAGCTGTGTAATCCTATGAATTCAGAGACAACTTTTTCCTATAAACAATAGGCAAAGAAGTTTCATGTGTTGATGCAAGAAAACTGATACCGGTGAAATGGTGGTCTTGGAGCACGCAAAGGACAGCAATATTATTGCATTGAAGCGTTTGGCGGGTTATTCACCAAATCGAACATGTTTACAGCCATAGTTTACATATTTGCATACATTCTGTTGACAATTACTTCTCACTTAGTCTATGTCACCGTGTATACCCAATTAAGACGTTCGGTTAATTAGACGAGACAAGTAGAATCTGATGTTATTCCATAAACCGCTTGAAATGTCATTATTACCTGCGTTCCGATAACAACAATCTGCGGTAACTGAATGACATCCGAGCCGACAGTGCTGAAGACGTCCTGCAGCTTGTTAATAACGGGAATTAAATGCTCCATCTTCACGATGCTGTACGAGTCTCTAATCAATGACAAAAGTTTAATGTCTCTATCTCTTTCCGTTTTCGACTCTTAGGTCAAATCACTTTCAAATGCAACAGAGACGACTTCCGGTCATGCGCACTGACACTCGTTGGGCGTCAATCCAAAGATTGCGTCAATGCAATCCATCTGCATTCAGCCGCTGACTGTCTTCATCATAATACTAAAAAAAATTGTTGTACTATCGCCGTTACTTAATAACATAATATATTCGTTTACTAAATTCACATTGACAGAATGATCGCAACATGATTACATACAGGTTATACGAAATACTGCCCACATAGCACGACACGTGAGTCGATCGGCCTTTACACTGCAGCGGGTTAGCTAATGTCTGAAGTGCTGAAACGCTTCTGGTACGGCCAAACCAGAAGTGAGAGTGGGCGATCTTATTTT
>JAQFXW010001821.1:0-14103 GCA_034693945.1 Dendrobaena attemsi
AGCATGTGATGCCAAAAGGTCAAGAGGCCCAAGGTTCAAGGCCCTGTACCAGCGCGTGATGCCAAAAGGTCAAGAGGCCCAAAGTTCAGGTGCCTGGATCTCTATACATAATGGAGAGCACGGGCGCGTGAGTCAAGTGGTCCAAAGTCCACGCGCCCGTGGTCTCTACTTATCCTCTACTGACGTACTCCAACTTGCAGGCGACATATTGACCCATAATATAATTATATTCAAATTTATAAAAAAAAAGTTAATTCTCATGAGTGTTGCAGTCTACCGTGATGTTAATATTATCATCCACACCTATTATATTGCATTGTTTCAAGAGGTGTGCGCCATATTGTTAGCGTCAAGTACATGCTTCGTTTAATCTGTAGAGTGACACGAAAGTTCGTTTACCGTTTTCAAAATGCGTTATCTCAGTAATGGCTTCATATTTCTTTATAAGATTTTATCAGTATATATACAAGTCAAGTAAAAGATATTGGTACAAATTTGATTATGATCCGGTCCTTGGTTGCCGTTATTTATAAAGAAATGTAAAGTTTTTGCTGAAAACTGCGTTCATAAAATTAACACAGTAAAGAAAATGTGTAGCCTTGTTCACAGTAGGCCTATGATATGATTGTTACTAGGACATTCAGACGTAGGTCATTAGCGTACAGTATCTTCTTTATGTTTCAAGACAGCACTGACAGCACTGACTCTATCCTGCATAGGCTGAATCAGAGTCTGAAGTCTCTCAACTGCTATCGATCTCCACGCTCGTCGGAGCCTTGGAGGCGAAGTTTGAGCTGATCAACGTTCTTTGGCTCAGGATCTTTATAAACGCTGAGATCAAATACTCCACAAGTTTTCAATAAGAGAGAGGTCTGGAAAGATTGGGTAGCCAATTTTACCCATTTTCAAATAATTAAACAACATAAATTATAGGCAACCTAATCACGTGGAAGAATATTTGGCTTTAGACATAGCCTACACAGCGTAGGCTATTATTGGGTCAGCGCCGGCTGCTTGACGTCATATCCAGGCACGAGCCAGAAAATGCGTGATGTCATTTTATGTAAGGTCGACTTAAAATAGTCAAGAGCTATTGATGTTTCATATGTGAGTCCTGTAGACGCTGGCAAAATATTTTCGAAATCTGATTCCTATTGACCGAGAAATTTAAGTTTGAAAACGGTGAACGCAGTTTTTCCGTAAATATAGTCGTCTTTACATTTCTTTATAAATGACGGGATAATCAAATTTGTACCAATATCTTAATTTGACTCATATATAGATATATATATATATACTGACAAAATATTGTACAGAAATATAAAGCCGTTACTGAGATATCGCATTTTGAAAACGGTAAACGAACTTTCGCGTCACCCTATAATAATACTTAAACTATAGGGCAATTGTAATTATTACTAAACCTAGGCACCGTCCCTCTGCCAAATGATTAGACATTGATCCCATGAGGACATGCAGAGGCAGAAGGGTATCATTCAATTATAAGGCTCCTTTAAGGTATTATGAACACTTGTGCGATGTGCTTGCTCTGACGTCTTGTTACAGGAGGGTCTCCCGCCGACTGCGCTGAGCAACCTCGGAGTTCCTTCCATCCGATCTTCCATCCGACCGTTAATCCTTCCGCTCCTCCGTCACTCTGTCAGACGGTGGACTTCTCTTCCGTCGCTAACTAATTCCATGTAATTGGAAGAAATCGATGTTATCGTCACAGCGTCGCCTCCGCCCACCACATGATACCATTCCCTCTCAGTGGTACCGGATATTAAGATCGTCCTCTGCTACCATAACTTTGCTTACATCCGCTGGCATTCAGAGCCAATTATCGACCGATGTCGGGATAAACAATAATCCTACTTCTTCCAATTAAAAGAAAGGCTTTAATTCTAGAAAGTAACCTGCTCAATTATCGGATCGAGATCAGGTTAATACCAACAAGACCATATGCGAGAGATCTGCCTAATGCTCTTAACTCTGAGCTTATAAGTAAATTCAACTCATCGCTACTCTGACTGAATCTTTAGAAATGTACAATGGATTTCCAATTTAGATTTTGGTTATTATATTTACATGTAGATTATGTTTGCAGGAAGTTTTTTTTTCAAAGAGATGGACCAACGAACGAGAGTGCACATGTAGGCCTACTATATGTCCTCATGTAGACTTATAAACATTTACAATAGATTTCTTTCAGTCTGCAAATCGTAGGAAAATTGTGTGCTTTAGTTCGTCAGCAGATTACACGGATTGTATACATCACTGCATCAGATAAACACTGTTTACAATGCGGTTTGACTAACCGTACCACCGAAATAAGTCTTTACACAGTTCATACCGGAACACATGTAGGCCTAGACCTACCTGAAGTCCTGCATTGGTTATACGTCTCATCTCTGACTTGCATGCAGTCACAGACGGCCAGACGCTTAAAAGATAAAGGGACTTCAAATGGGCAACAAGTTCTACAGCCCACCAGATGGTTTGATGTGTATACGGGGTTCGAACCCCGCCCCATAGCCATTGGCGTTGGGAGTTATAGTCGAGACCGGATTCATAGTTTATTATTACAATGTAATAAGGGATCACTTCAAACATCTCAGACTTCAAGTTATAATGACATTGGCTGTTGTTACATATTGATTATTTATGTAGGCCTATCGATAGGCCTACATAAATGTGTGGCGCCTCTGGCGTGTTAACACTGGTCAGTCACGACCAGGTCAATAGTTCCATGGGCTCACTTGGTCACTACACAGCGTCGAGCTTTCTTGTATGTAGGCCCATCCACCTGGAATGACCTCCCAGTAACTTGACTGGGTGTTTAAAATCACCAAAGTCTTTTTACTTTCGTCGTAGCTGGACTGGGAGCGCCTCTGAATAGGTTCTTGAAGAGGCGCTATATAAATGCTCAGAATGAATGAATGAATAGGCCTATAAACTTAAAATAACTTAATTTGTTAGTATGCATCGCTTAACCCATTTACCGCCGCTACAAGAAGTAGCCACTGCATCGAGCTGTAACTGATAGTTACAACATGAGGCTAATAGACTTCTGAAAGCGTATATTTTGTTAATTGAAATTGTATTTGGTCTTCTACATACCGGATGTTGCGTTTTTGCAACGTCGGCAGGAAAGATGAATTTCTGCAGCATGGCAAAGTTCTATTAGTTTATCAACACTAGCGTTCACTTCAGTAAAACTTTTAATTTTTCTACATTTCAAAATTTCTATTAATGCCTTTTCAAATGGTCTACTACTAAGAGACGCTCCCGACTACAGCGCTGATGCTGAATCGGAGCAAACATGCAGAAGCGCCTCATTTCCTACGTTATCTAGCGTAGAAAGTTGAATGCATAGGGTTCTTTATCTTTGATCTTATAATCTTTGTACCATTTTCGGCCCGTTATTATAGGCCTACCTAGCCCCTGTCCAGAACAATTGAAAGTGTAGGACTTGCTCAAAGTCCGTATACGCAGTGTCTTGAGGAGAATCGAACTGAGACCTTGCGGAACAAAGCACCGAACTACCACTCAACAACTACACCACTATGCCACTGTTCCTTGCTCTTTACGGAATCAAGTGCAGTGTCAATCAATCAAAATTCATATAGCACCTCGTTCAGATCCAGACTAAGGACTAAGAGGTGCTCTTGGTGCTAAAATACTGCAATCCACAATGTAGCGATGGCCACCATCGTTATTGGGTGTGAAGTGGTCAGCATGAGAAAGGCGGCTGGTATGGGACAGCTGCTTCAGCTTCGATGGAATTGGATCTTGGCCTTGTTCTTCGATAGCTATTGATTGAATCATTATTTGATCGCATCACTCATGAGCATCTTTCAAAAAGCATGAAAATGACTAAACAGAAAACGGCCCACGAGGCCTATCAAGAAAACGCCAGTAGGCCAGTACCACAAAGTGTCCAGACACCCACAACCACAACCCCTATACATGTCAATATTTTTTGTCAAACAAAAGGAGTGGCATCACTAAGTAGGTATATAGGCCTACACAATTGTTTATGAAGCACTAGACTTAGATTGCTGCAAATAATATTGTAAACTCACATTAGTTTTTCGGCGTTGTTAGGTGTCGCAATGCGTATAGCGATTTCCGCTGATGTTGCGATAACGCAACATTAAACTTTTGTGCATTTTGATATCGGTTTACAACGATATACACAATTAATACGCAAAGAATATTAAAGGCACACATAAGTACTCCAAAAACATAGGGTCGTTTCTTGAAAATATATTGTTTTATGAACAGAAAAATCTACGAACAAAACCACTAATTAGTTGTGAAAACCTAAACATGTTGTCCAGCTCTAAAATAATTCCTGGCAGCAGAAAATAATATTTATTTGCTACCAGCAGACGTATCAAACACCAGATGGATAGGCCTAGGACAAAATGAATTTGTGGACATTATTTGTGTTCTTAATTTTTTTATTAATTTTCAAAAACTAAGTTGCGTTTTTGCAACGTCGGCAGAAAACAGGTTAATTGTGTTTGTATAGGGACCTACTATCAGTCACAGGTTCAGTGTCTAATTATTTATTGTTCCTTTTTCTTGTTCTCTGGCCTTAATAGGCAGATTCAAATGTCTACCGTCATAGTCTCTCAGTGCACCTTCTGCTGCGTCTTCTCCTTGAGCCATTTGTATCCGTCTTTCATCATCCAATCCAGCATATCTGTCGCGGTCTTCGTCTCGCTCTTTCACCTTCCATTTATCCTGCTATCGCCATTCTTTACAAGCATGGTCTCCTCTTAGACATATATAAAATATATATGTATTGCTTAAATGCTTCTGCATATTCAGTTTTTTCACCGATGAACTATTGCAAATACGTCAAATTACTAAGCAATGCAATGATGTGACAAAAGAATTGAAATATTCTAAGCAGGTAATACTGAGAAATCACAATCTCTGTCGCAGAAGTTCGGGGGCCATTATTATACGGATGACTTAAGGCGTTTGTAGGCTCATATGCAATGCATATCTTATTATTGTATGTGATGCAATTTGAATAAGATACATTATAGCTCAACATAATATCCTCCGGTTTCCATATCCGGTCGTTTGGAGTGAATTAGCAGTCGGATATATAATGTAGGAGACAAGTGGAGGAGGAGGAGGAGGAGGAGGCATTTTTCCAGGAGCAGAAATTGAAAGGTTTCGCTATCTGTATACACGCACATAATATAATTATACTTATATAGATCCTGAAGGGCCTAAGCCTAATTGGACGTCTTGCTGCTCTGGATAGAAAGTGAAAATGCTGATAATCTAACTCCAGTATACAATTCGTCTCCTATATGCCTCTCTTCCTCTCTTCATCATCATCATCGTCATCGTCATCATCAGCAGCAGCATCGTCATAAGCATCATCATTAGCATCATCATCAGCATCATCAACATTATCATTATCATCAGCAGCAGTTTTATTAATATTATCATTTAAAAAATGAAATTGAATACAGCACACCTTAAAGGCTATAGCTCCCAGTACGAACTTTGCTGAGTAAGAAGGTTTTGAGACTTTGTAAACATAGCCTAAGTGAGATGGTCACTTAGAACCAACGGGGGTTAGGAGAATCTAAAGAAAAAGCTACAGCACGAAAGAACAAACGTAATCGTAATCGTAATTCGAAACTTCTGTAAACATATCAGAAGAGCCACATAAATACTCTTTCAAAATAGCGACAGCATGAGATGATATGAAGTGAATGTTCAAAAGAGCAATTACAAAGGAAATTAAATTCTAAGATGATTGTTTTAATTTCGTTGTAACCTGTTCTTTCCTGTTCACTTTTGCACATCCGCAAAGAAAGCATCAGAGTATACACGGAACCCCGATAGTCTACATTATCAGAGTATGATTTTAGGACCAGAAGCAGCACCCAGTCTTCAAATATAATGTTCATAGAGAAATTCTAAACAATACCACCTACAAACTCTTTAAACAAGCTTGTTTTGCATTAGCTATAAGAGATTGACACATTCACTTCAGTCTACTACTTGATAAGCAATGTGCCCAGCCCTCGAATAATGTATCGCTTGTTTAGAGATTACGATATTAACCAATGATCTGTCACTCTTTTCTGATGTCACTCTTTCGTTACGTTACTCTTTCAAATCCGCAATACCTGTGTTGCTCTTTAAAAATGACTTTTGATTTGTTGCTTTTTTGTTACGTTGCCCTTTCGTGCTGTCGTTCTTATCAGTTGCTCCCCTAAATAGAGTGCAATAGGAAGTCTATTCCACTTCTTAGGGTCAGCAATTGAAACACGGACATCGCTTAATAGAAGTCCGAGAGCGAGGAGCAAGAACATCTTGGTCAGGACGCTGAACACTAAAGATAGGACGAAATAAATGTGTACATACTATAGTTCCTGTAACTATAAAGAGGAGGCTGATCCTCATAGCATCATTGTCCTGAGTCCTCATCTCTAGCATCATTATCATAAACATCACTATCATTATCATCACTGTCTTCATCATAATTACCATCATTGTCGTCATTTATAACAACAGCAAAAGCAAAATATCAGCAATAACATCATCCATGTCATTATAATATTCAAACTAAGTGTTGATGAGGAGAGACACAATCATGGCCTTGTTTTGTATTGTTGGAGGAGATTCGGATAATTTATCAAGCTTCTTCACTTGATAAGGCTCCGCTCTTAATCTAGAACCAATGTCTGTGTGTTTCGAATCCAACTGGAGACCATATCTCTCCGTATTTCACCGATGACTGAACTGATGCATAATGGCATCAATGCCCCATCGATGACACTCTGTCAAGTCAAAGCCTTTCCTGAAGCCTACTGCATCACCGCTCAGTCATCTAAATATACTGTAGACGCTCCATGTCAATCAATATCGGCAACGCTGTCGATATCTGATCGGTTAATATTAAGTCGATATAATAAGCAACTGACTGCAATATGCAAAGTAAAGATAATTATGCACCGGGTATCGTAGAATTCTTAGAATCCTTCATGCATCAATGCAACTTTCTGTCTCCTCTCTTTTCCTGACTCATATCCATTTCTTTTAATTTCTCTCAACCATCCACTTCTTCTTCAACTTCCTCTCTTCCTTCTCCTCATCTCTTTATCGCACTTTTGAAGCTGAGTTCAAGTGCATAACTTGGCGGCAAAACAAATACGAACCACTTCCTAAGTTTTCGTGTAATGAACAAATCTTCAAACAAACGTAGACGACGGTGCGGTTCAAATTAGACCTCAATGACCGAGAAATGTTAAGGAAAAATCCAGAGGAACAAATATTATCTTTACAAACATATTAACGACTGGGAAATTAAATTAATTAGTAGATGTTTTTTATTACAAGGCAGACCGCGATGACCAAAACACTGTTACTGTGAGACTTGTGTAAACTTGCACAGAGGGTTCAGCAAATATTCCGCCACATTTATTTTTGCGGACGATAATGGTCGGTGAACCGAGCAGATTGAGACAAACAAACATCTATACAAACAGCATGCATACAGAGAGGTATACATATACACATACAAGCAGATATGCACACAAACCAAGCAGAACGACTCGAGGACAGAAAGAAAGATTGACGCTGACGTATGCTTAAATTAAACAGACATTTCTGTCAGTAGACAGACATATTTGCATCTAAGTAGTTTTCATACACTGTACAAGTGTACATACATGTACAATTGTGCATTGTACATATAAGCTACGCACACACACACACATGCATGGGCGCGTACGTTATGTATATTTGCATATGGACAGACAAGCAGGCAGGAGATAGGGAGGCAGACAAAGAGAGACCAACGAGCATTTCATAAAAGGGCTTCGATGTCTGGGTCATGAATGAGAGAGGGGTGGGTGATGGGTGTCTGAGAGTGTAGCGATGAGATCTGATCTAATGAAAGGGGGATGTCTTGCCCATCGACACACGACCACATTCAATGTCTCGACCGACCGACGGCAGAGGAGGATGGCCCTGGCACCAGAGAGATGCGGGTTGCTGCTGCTGCTGCAGGCTGCAGAGGATGCTGCGGACGAGGATGCTGATTTATGATGCCCCTCCTGATCGCTTATATCGAGAGTCAAGACACAGATCGTCGACCGACCCCTCCACTGTCATGCCTACTCATGTACATGATGGCCGGCAGCATCGACCCGTGACAGTATGACCTTCATGACAGTGCCCTATAGATGAGACTATGCCCTACAGTACTGTGCCCTACATGTATAGGCTACATATGACCCTATAGATGAAACCATTCCCTATACATGACATTACCCTACATGACACTACTCTGCATAAGCTACATAACGGTGCCCTAGAGGTGATGACATTGCCCCATAGATGACCGTGCACGCCTGCCGTCCGCCCCCCGTTAGTGTAAGAGTGAGAGGCGCAGAGTGAGATTGGCTTACCTCTCGTCTGACCCAGTCTCAGCAGCAGACAGCAATAGACGGACGCCATCAATAGAGCGCCGGTGCACGTCGTCAACGGCAACCGCCTCTCAGCCGCTGAAGCTGATGGGGTTGCCGAGGAGCGATGCTTTGGTCCCTGATGGTCTTTGTGAGGGTGGTGGCACTGGATCCTCATGACGTCTCTTCGAAGGGTTTGTGGGGTGACGAAGCACGACCACAAAAGACCGACGGACGAATCAAGCAGTCGACGGATGAATTATCTACAGATGGGAATGCCACAGAAACCCTCAGGAACCAAAGAGGGCAAAGGATCACTTAAAGGGGACGAAGAACAGTTCCCTCTTATAGGCAGCAGTTGATATTGTCAGTTGTAAGAGACTTCACTTGGCAGGCGCTTATAACATGAGGACGACAGTAAAACGATTGTATTGGGTTCATAATGAAGACGGAGGGAGGCAGAGATCTTGAAATAAACGCTGATCTAAAGGGAACCGGAACCACAGATCTCTCCTTGCACAGTCCACAAGCGATATCCTCTGGCCTATCACACCTATACTCTCAATAACTTCTTTCTTTGGAATCCGGAGTTACCCCCTTTCCCCCCTTTCCCCAACCATCACAACTTCTGTAACGATAGGCTTACTATCTTCTCAGCGTCAGTAGCTTCCGTTTATTTATAGGCTAGGTTTCTTTGTGACGACAATTGCTTTTCTTCGCTGAATTTCCTCTGAATTGATATCATCCTCTCTTGTGACGGGTTTTGTTAATGAATGATCGCACTTTCGCCTACTGTCCCCCATATAATCCACGAATCTTCCGAAGTGTCGTTACTCAACTGTAGACTGCGATGATCGATTGCCAGCGACATCTATTCATCGCATCCCATTTATGCAGGAAAGGCTCTTATCAGATCAGACACTTATTCCAGCCTTATCAGTTAACGCAAGGACCGGATAACCTAAGTGCACAGACAGCCTGTCATATATATGGTCTCCGTTTATTAGCCATTCAGTCGTTCTGATTCGAATAATTAGGTCCAACGTTCGTTCAATACCACATATTCACAGTGGAGGAGTTGATGTCGATTGAATCTTCTTCTTCCCTCTTCTTTGTACGTCTGCGTGTCGTCGGCTGTAGCTCTCCGTCCCACTCTATTCTCTCTTAGAGATCCGAGATCCGTCTCTATAAGCGTCTAAGTTCGTCTGAGGGAACTATTGAGTCATCGTCCATCGATGGTCGTCCGCTCAACAACCATCCAATCCTCCGTTAACCCAAGGTAGACGACGATCGAGGAGACTCACTTCTATACGTCTAGTATACAGACTATATAGGACGACGACGGAGCACAGCAAAGATATAGTTGGCGTCTTCCAGTGCGGACGGACGGACGGACGGATGGGCGCAGGGAGCCAGAGGCTGGGCCGTGGCCTGATGGAAGGCGCGGCGACTGGAGGGACCCGCGTCGGCCGGGCTCAGCGATCGTCGGTCGATCAGTGGAAGAGCGTCCTCCTCGTATGGTATTAGTAGATGGACGCCGCAGAACGACAAAGGGCTTCGAAGAATGTGAATAATGGTCAATTTTCGTGCTACGTCTCTACCGCTGCTGCTGCTGCTGCTGCATGGAGCGAACGCCTCCCCCGCCACCCCACCCCACAGGAGAAACGAATCGAGGCCCGATAATCGACGAACGACGAAGAGAAAGATTAATTAAACGAACGCATGCCACAGTCACATGCAGTCACAGCGACGACGACGACGATGATGACGACGACGACGATGATGATGATGACGGTACACAGTTGACAGTTTCACACTGTCAGTTGTATGCATGTGGCCCTGATGTATACAGATCTGTGGCATCTACCACATACAGATGTATTGTAGATGCAACATGATTCAGAAGTGATGGAGAATAAGGGGAGGAGGAGGAGGAAAATAAGATTCTTTGCGTTGTAATCTAAGGCTGGGAGCAGAACTCTATAGCTGTTCTCCTCGGGATGAGTTGAGTAACTTGACGGACTTTCTGAGTAGAACCGAGCAGCTAGGCCTGTTTGAATCAATGAGCAACCTGATCGATTTAGTGAAAATGTTGAAAACGGGCTAATCTAGAGCATTTCGCTTTCAACAGTTACTGTTAACGTTTAACATTTTAGTCGGATGGGCCTAATGGCTACAGCATTGTAAAAATTTGAAGCTGCAATCGACTTGCATTGTATGTGTATTTCGTTTAGACATTGGGTGTTTCCATATTATATGTCCAGTTGTCCACTACTACTTTTCACTACGTAACCATCAGGATAATTCCCTCTTGCATAAATAGCTCTGCTCATAAGCGAAAAGATTGAAAAGCCTTCCTATCCAATTGCAATCCAGTGCTTCAACCGTTCAACGTTGTCGCTTTCTATTCGTCTCAGTGTGTGCTGAGTTGTGCATTTTATCCGTTCCATGTGACAGTTTGCATTTTCTCAATTTTTAAAAAAGATATTGAGACTAGTTTTCAATCTAGTAGGCTTGTGTCTCACGTGTTTTATTCTAGAACCATACCACAAGCTGTTAGCGTAAAAATTTATCAGTTTAGCTAAATCACAGGTTGTGAGGTCATGAAAGAACTAATCTTGAGAGGGGTATCTGAGTACTGAGAGGAATACCCTGAAAACAGCTTCAAGCTTTATCCCGAGATAATCTTAAATCAGCTTCAGATTACCGGGGGGTAATAATGGAAACGGGTTAATCTGAAACCTTTACACCGGCTCTGTGTAATGTAACATTCGTAGACGTGTCATGTATTAATTTTTCATGCACGACAGACAGCGTAGGCCTATAATAAGTACTTGAGTGCAGAATCTCAGATCTTTTGGGTATTGACTGGCATGCAGTGTGCTCAGTCGCATCTTATGGATTGACTGCAGGCGATCACATATACTTTGATTCTCACATAAGCTTGCAATAGTAACTTAGCCATACGTGTAGTAATCAATATCTCTCTCTCGGTCGGTCGGACGGTCGACCGCAGTAGTTTATATATACACGTCTGCAACTTCAGTGGTTTCTCAATAGGATCTGGACAAAGCGATCGAACTCAAGTTATGATGAAACCGTGACTTGAATTGAAGCTCATCTCAATTAATCTGAAATCTGTAGAGCGTGCATAATTTGAGTCTTTGTAGAAGGCATCGAGGCCTACATGCTCACTCATCTATGCCTATTGTTCCCACCTATAGATTTCCAATCGTTCGACTATAAGAATGCACCAAGTGACTTCTTAACATAAATATATCTGTGATGCAGAATTGTATGTGCCTATCTACTCCCAATCTCATAGAAATATATTCGTGATATATATTATAGGCTATATAATATATATGTAAGGGCCCATCTATTATGTATATCTGGTTAGATCAAAGTCGATCTAGTTGTCTTAGTGCTTTCGATAAAATTTATCGACAATAGCAAACGAATGCACGAAAGCCGTAGACCTATATTATAGAGGACAACGAAAGGAATTCGCTAAAGCAATGAAAAGATTCCCGCTGTCTGTCTATCTGTCTGCCTGTCGGTTGGATTGTGTCTGCCTTCCTGTCTGCTTGTAAATCGACAATTTGTTGTCAGACGGTGTAGTCTCTTAAAGGAAATAATATTTTGTATACGGTTGTTGATCGCGTTTGGTCTTCCGCCTACAAAGCCTTCAACGCATCCAGGACAGTATATGCACGTGCACTCGTGCAGGGCCGGATTAACCATGATGTTCGTTATGCTCAGAGCATGGGGCTCAATCAATCAAAGTAATTTGTATAGCGCCCTTCACGATCTCTACTCAGAAGCGCTCCCAACCAAGGCCCGGTTAAAAGTCTTAAGGAGTCGATGGAATGAAGTCAAGGAATCACAGGGAAACAAGCGAAGGAGAAGTGGGAGGTCATTCGAAACAGTCGGCCCACTACCGAAAAAGATCTTTGCTGCATAGTTGCAGTAAGCGAGAAGGGAATAAGAAAGTCACCACGTGTAGCCGAACGTAAAGAACGGCGACCCAGGGAAGCAGAGTTGTCATTAGTGTAAGGTGAAAGTTGTAAAGATGTTAAAATAAACTGTTCCTGCAGGCACACTTTAAAACTACGGTTCTTTTTAAAGAAGAGGATGACTAAAAACCAACAAAATTTGCGAGTTGCATCAGGATTTTCAGAAGAAAATAGGATCAAGTAATGACTAAGAAAGAAGGTGTGCAGAATAATTGCAGAAGGCTTTTCTTGATCCCTTCCCCAAGAAGAGGGGATTAGATTAAACATTGAAGCTAGCTTAGCATGGGGCCCGAGAAGTTAATCCGGCCTTGTCCATGCACGTGTAGGAGGGATAATTATGAAGTTCAGTGCATGGCACTACCTAAAATAAGAATTATTTACTCTACACAGTCTTCAATTGAACATTCTTCATACTCTTATTAGTCAGTTAGGAGTTCAGGATTATGATGACCATGCAGCAGTGCTTTCTTCGTGACGGTACAGCGACCTTTTTAAAGCCATTAAAATTATTTATATCCAGTGTTTTTAACAATGCTAGTAAAATAAATTGTGTTGTGCATTAAAACTCATAATTAGGCCTACGCTATGTTTGCAAAAGGTAAGTTATGACTAAAAAAGTCATCAGTGTTTTTAAGACGTAGAAAACACCTCCCCTCGAAACAAGATCCTGGATACATCCGTGCTAATAATTATTTAAAAATTTCGTATGGTGCTTGCGTACCGGCACCTATATTTCTTTTACAAAAAGCGCTGCCGTGCAGTAATTAGGAAATCAGATAGAGCGTGTTTTCTTGCAAATCCGCTGTAGGCTATAATTGGTCTGGTATAGTTGTGCAGTGCAGTTGAAGCTATTTAGACCCATATAGATCTGGTCTATAATAAGTTATGAGCATTGGAGGAAGAGTGGTCATGTACAGCCCATCATCTGCCCATGTGAGCGCGAGAAACTCCGGCATGTGTTGCAAATCATAATGGCTCATAAAAACGGAATCAAAAGTCAAGAAGTTAGACCATAGCGAACGACAGATGTTGAGCAACATTGAACAGACAACCGTTTTTCTGCCCTTCATCTTATGAAGCCGCGGGATATTAGAAAGAAGATGATGCATGGCTTTATGGCCTTCGGAAGTCTGCAGCCTATTATGTGTATGTGAGCATAGAGGCAGAAATAATGTCCATTTTTACATTTGCTGCAAACTGCGGTATACGTCTGCAGAGCCCTATGGTCGTATACCCAGACACTGTTGTTAGCAGCACTGTTGCATTCTTATCCCATAAGAAATCGTGTTTATTGTCAGTTCTCGAAGCAATTCAGCTGCTGTGAAAATAGAAAATAACAAAGCAGTAAGCTCTCTGCAGAGTCACCAACTGGTTGTGCGCGAAGCTCGAGAAGGAAGCTGTTATGTGGCTTCGTTTATGGATGCAGGCGAAGTTTGGACAGAAGAAGAGCGATGATCTAATCTCTGGCGAACAGCTTCCTTACAGCTTGGAATTGTAGCGACGCTTCTGAAGAGACACTCGCATCGACATAAATGTAGGCCCATGATAAGTTGATGACTACCATAGGCCTATATATTTATAGGACTATCATATATATATATATATATATATTACATAATACTACCATTATGATTATA
>JAQFXW010001822.1:0-14098 GCA_034693945.1 Dendrobaena attemsi
GTTCTGTTTAGCCGCGCTGGAGTTGGGAGCGCCTCTGAGTAGTTTTCTTGAAGGGGCGCTATATATAAATGTTCGAATTGAATGAATGAATGATTTATACATAAATCTACTGTCAGCCCGAAGGCAACTCCAGAGAAAACAAATCTAAGCCTAAACCCAACAACTAAATTCTCTTGCATTTACCTGTGTAACGTTCTTCTTATCTTCAATTTTCTCCTTCTTGGCACTCTTCAATTTATTCAACTTTACAGCTGGACGCTGCTGGCTGTAAGCGTCAGAATCTCCTCTTCTGGTGACCGAAACGTGCCTTGGTTGGCTTCGTTCTCGAGATGAAAGCGCATTTAATGCTGAAGATTTCAAGACAATATGGCGCCTTTCGTCATCGTTCTTGTTATTCTGGCTATTTCTGTTAGCCACACTACTTCTGCTATCACTACTATGCCCGCCACCAGATATTGGACAACTTCTGCTACTGGCGCTCTTGCTCCTACTACTTCTGTTGTTCGTACTTCTGCTCCTTTTGCTTCCTGTATGACTCGCCTGGCTGCCAGAACTACTCGCGCTTTCACTTCTGCTGTCATAAACCTTGCAATGGTTCTTGGCCTTACTTTTGTGTAAGCTACCACGACTTCTGCTCTTGCTACTCCTGCTATTACTCCTGTCGTTCCTTTCATTCCAGCTTCTATCACTCATGTCATTGCTCCTGTCTCTCCTGCTCTGCCTCCTGTCACTCCTTTCATTCCAGCTTCTATAACTCCTTTCCTTGCTCCTGTCTCTCCTGTTCTGGCTTCTGTCACTCCTTTCATTCCAGCTTCTATCACTCTTGTCCTTGCTCCTGTCTCTCCTGTTCTGGCTCCTGTCACTCCTTTCATTCTGGTTCCTATCACTCCTGTCCTTGCTCCTGTCTCCCCTGCTCTGGCTCCTGTCACTATCAGTCCTTCTGTAGCATTTTCTGCCGTTGCTTACAGATCTACTTGATGAACTGTTTTGAGACGATCCCTCACTGTTGTAGCTGTTCCTCCTCTGACCCTTCAGTCCTCGGCTTTTCTCCCGACTCGTTCTTCTTTGACCATCTGTACGACTGCCTCTGTCATCTACATAACACAAAAGACAAATAAAAAGTGTCTACCAAAATAGTATCCATATAATTTTATCTCCACTAATGGGAAAGAACAGGGTTAATTTAGTTCAGGTTCGCTTGTTATTGCAGGCACTAAAATAGCATTTAGTTCATTTGTTGAAGACAATGTACAGGCTCAAGTTTGAAAAGTCTGAGTTTTTTCTCCATTCTACAGGTCAATGCTTCTCACAAAGCATACATTTCCCAAAAGCTTGACTTGCACCTCAGTGCGGTGGGGGAAAGGGTGAACAACCAAGTAAGAGAATGCCTGGTGGGACTATGCCGTCAAAGGAGCAGGCCTTGGACAAAGTGCCTCCTAGGGCACTACGCGAGGTGGAAGAATAGACAAAGTATATTAATTGGAAGGCACTGATCAAGATTCTACAAACCTTTGCTGCTCTTCTGCGACTCAAGAATGTTATCGGATCTCTCAGCGGATAATTCACTCAAAGCAGACTGCACTTTCACACTTTCAGCAACACTAGGTAAACACAAAACAACCAGATCAGCAACATGTTTCCTTTTATTTAATAATTAATATTCAAAATTAAAAAAATTCAAAATGTACAGGATATCCATTAATCCAACCAAATTCAAGTTCTCTTCATTAATTCATAATGTCCAAAAGTTACCGTGCAGTTCAACAAATGGCTGTTGGAAGAATGCACTAAACTGTTGACTAAAATGACCTGTTTGAAGCTGGAAGAGGATTCTTTGACTTCCAAGGCTTCTGACCTGGCTTCCACCGAGATGGAGGCGGACTCTCTGACAAGTTTTCCACAGGAGCACCCAAGCTTTTGCCAGATGGCAAGGTAACAGAAGCAACACTGCATCAAAAGATACACAACGGCAGAAGTTTAAGTAAATTGATGTCTGCATTAAAAAAATATTTACTTTATAGATCGAAAATAATAATTATCTTAATGTAAACATATACATTTTACAGTGCAAAAAAATGCAAAATGTTTAGGATATCCATTAATCCAACCAAATTCAAGTTCTCTTCATTAATTCATAATGTCCTAAAGTTACCGTGCAGTTCAACAAATGGCTGTTGGAAGAATGCACTAATGCACTATACCCTCTAACCAAAACTCAGATATATATATTTTAACACCAAATCTCAGACATTTTGCCAATTAACAAAGTCATCTTACAAGCACGAGAAATTGCACACTGATCAGCAAATGCAAAGACGGGTCGGGTCATTCACTATAAAACTATGAAAGCAAACTTGAACACAGGGAACTGGACAACCAGCATTTATATTTTTACCTTGTCAGAGCATGAACCTCCTTCCGCTTTACAATACGACGACTTGATGCAGTTCGCTCTCTTTCCCTTGAGGCTGACCTTCTGCTTGACTGGGATCTCGACCGTGACCAACTGCTCGACCTTGTTCTAGATCTTGACTTTCCAGATGATGAGCTGACTGTTACACGTCTTCTTCCAGTTCTTGGTGACTCGTAACTTTCACTTCTGGACGAACGTGACCGAGATGAGCTGCTATAAGAACACACCCTCTTCTGTTGACTTGCAGGTGACTGTGACCATCGTCCATGCTTTCCGGGTGACACATAGCTCCGTGAAGAACTTCTGGAACAGGATCGACTCTTAGCGCTCAAATTTCCCCGACTTATCTGTCTTTTGGGCGATAAGTTCGAATAATGACTTGCCGATTGAATTTTATCTGATTGAGACTTAGACTCTGTTTTAGAAACAACGCCAGGAGGATCAGAGAAGTCATGTTTGTTCAATCTTGATGACGAATTCAAAGATTGCAGCACTGGAGATTGCACAAAAACATTGGGTTCCTGTTCCTTCAATTTGTTTCTTAACTGCAATGTTTTTATTTCACTATATTTCTTGCTCAGCTCGAGTGAATAGTTTGAACCAAACGAGTGAGTTTTTGCAGAAAGCTTACTGCTCCGAATTGCCTTTTTCTCCACTCTAAACACAGACTGATTTTCTTCATCGTTACTTGACAATGATAAGCTTCCTTTATTAGTGCGTTCAGTTAAACTCAACCCAGGCTTTGGTGTTTCAAAGATGCTCTCCAACTTCTTACCACTTGACCTGACCATCTCTACTGGTCCGCTGTCCATGCAACTCTTGCTGTCAGATGTCTCACCTGATCCATCTGTCCTCTCAGGCCTTAGCCTTGACACAACATTGCTGTCTACAACTTTGCTTGACCTGCAGTTTAGCTTAAATTCTGCCATGTTCTCACCAGATATTTTCATATTAATCCGAGAACTCTTTTCTGTGTCATGAAAATCGTCCACTGCCGACCTGTTATTCTTTTTCTTTCTGGAACCAGAGACATGAACATCGCCCTCATTTAAATCAGACAAATTAAGCTTCGGCTTCTTCTTGAGTAATGGCTGTACAATGACATTCTCCTCATCTTCTCCAGATGAAGGAATGACAATTTCTACCGTATCTGCTCTTCGGCTGGTGGACTTCTTCGGTGCCACCTGATCCCTTGCATTCATCTCTTTGGATGTTTTTGCTTTCAACTTCTTTGGTGAATCTTCCAACTTCTGTCTCCCTTTCTCACCAATTGCTTGTAACTTTATCCTATCAGCCTTAGATGGTCTACCCTTCTTCATCGATCTTCGAACAGATCTCAATCCCTCATCAGATGAATTTACTTCAGTCTTAAATGAGTAACCTAATACTCTATCTTCTGCAAACTCACTCATCTTCTTATGTTGTTTTACAGCATAACCAAAGTGTTCCGACTCTAAATCGTCCTTTCTTGCTTTCATTTTCAAAAGGCAAGCGGACTTCGACTGAGAATCCTTTGAACTTAGTGACTCTGGCTTCAAATCACCGGAATTCAAAGTTGATGTGCTACTTTGCTCGCTTTCGGACTCAGAAAGAGGTGCTTCTGACAAATCTCTTGACTTCTTTGAATGCTTATTATGTCTGTTTCTTTCCTTCTTTCGCAAACTCCTTCTTTTACTACAGGATAAACACAGCAGCAGATATACATAAAACAAAAATCAATCAAAAATTAAAAACTTCACCAACCAAATGTAATGAATCAAGATACATACACAATGAAGATACATATTAATATATCAGCTAGTAAGCATCTACTAAAATCACAGCACAAGTGTCTGGTTATCTGCCTGATAGAAACAAGCATGTTTTCGAATTCTCCTCAAAGCCAAAGCAACAACACATAAAAGCAATTCCAGAAAGATGGTCCAATATGGCAAGAAGCACGACAGGCTCAAACTAAAAAGCGGCATTTTGAATATCTCCATGCCTAGCAAAGTGCAATGATTGCAAACACAATTGACTTTAAACTGGAACACAGAGCTCGCTGGTGCATAGAAATCATCATATGACACTACAATAAAATTAATACACCGCCGATGTCTCCAGTTTGAAAATTCTCATGACATCAGTATTCCATTAATTACAGCAAATACAACAGAATAAAATGCCATACCTAAACTCTTTCTTCTCTGACGGACTCCGTGTTGAACTTTTGTAACATCTTGATCTCGGCTTTCTGTCAAAATCCCCCGACTCTTGAGTTTTTGAGTCACAACTTTCTGATCTGCTAAAACTCTGATCAGAGTTTTCATCCTTCACCTTATATTTAACTTGCTCTGAATATTTCTTGGGAGTCCTACTTGATCTCCGATGGTTCTTTTCCTCACTGCTCAATCGATCCCGATCCCTTCTTATGTGATGCCTTTCCAACTTTCTCTTTGACGTTGTTGGAATATAATCTTCCAACTCATATTCACTGCTCTGTGTGTGATCAAACGTTCTCGACCTCCTCGACATTTCTTCATCACTCCGAAAGTCGCCTCTTCTTGAATGACGCTTCTTCTTTGACTTCTTTATAGACCTTCGAGGACTTCGGTCACTTGAATCATACTCGCTACTTCTTGAATTCTTTCTGCGTCTCTTTTTCGATTTTCTGTAATCATCACTCTCCGATTCACTCTCTCTCGTATCATACTTCTCTGACACCCTACGATAACTTCTTGAATCTTCTTCATAACTTTCATACCTTCTAGAATGTCTCATCGATTTCTTCCTCAATCCTCGTGAAGAACTTTCTTGGTCAGTGTAATCTTCATATTCCCTAGAGTATCTTCTTGACCTTCTTTTGTGCACTCTTGTATCTTCATCATCACTTTCAGTTGTTGAATATCTATCAGATTTCTTGTTTGACAATTCTACATAGGCCAGCTTATCTCCCTTTATCCATCTAAAATTAACAACAGAGGTGTCAATACAAGTTCAGAAAGGCAAATGTTTCATATACATACTGCAAAATTTTCTGGTTGTACAGAAGTTCAAGCACATTATGAGCCAATGTCTGCCATTAGTTCCTTTTAGCTTTTCAACTTGTACACATCCAGAAGTCAATTTTCTCTGAAAAAAAGCTTGCTTTCCAAATTGAACAACATATGACAACCAGTTTAGTGATGCAGTTGGATAATCACGCCTTGCGCCCGAAGGGTCGTGACTTAGATTCCAACTCATGCCGCTGTGTAGGGACCTTGAGCAAGTCCTTCACTCACAATTGCTCGTGGTGCTTTTTGCGTGTTAACTCCAACGCACGTCCGGATTGTAGTCGAGACCACCTCCGACTAGGAGAGGACTTGAAGAGGCAGTATAGAATACATAAAATGAAAATTCTATACATAAGTGTTTGTTTACGTGTGTGGTGTGCATGCGTGTTAGTGTGTAACTGTGAATTCATAAATTATATTTGCAATACTAAATATATAGCTACAGTTCCTCTTCTATAAGAACTCACCAGAGGTACTTCAGAGAGCAAAACAAAATATCCGAATAGAATAGTCTTGAAGCACTATTGCAAGACATGAAGCAAGGTCCCACCTATGTCCTTGCATGCAAACCTTATGTGCCCAACACACACAATAGTGACACCATGCTTCCCACCTGTCCTCCGGTACTTCATTCGCATCCTTTCTAAGCGGCTTCACCTTCTCCTGCTCCGTCCTCCAGTGAGGCGGCGTGTCATCACTCTCTTGCTGACTCCTGGATGATGAACCTTTGTACCTCTGGCACACAAATTGAACAAGTTGGTCAAAACACCACATGCAACCTTCACTGAATATAGTTTCCTAACATTAATAACAGTCCAACAGCATGACAGTCACAATCTAGTGACATTAGGCCTTCATCACAAATGCTTATATACATACATATATACATACATTCATACCCAGGTTACAGATTTGACTCTGCAACCAGACAGAAACCAAGTTGAAGTGTCTCACATGCCAACTGCATATAAATAAATATTAGCATTCCATATGCTGTTGCTAGAAGGACTAGGCTGCAAGAGAGTGGACTGGTTGTATGGACATATACACCACGGGGTGTATGAATTAAATTGCTAAAATGCAATCAATAGTTTGGGTTCATAAGATCCACATCTCAACACCAACATCTACACGTCATGCATGTTGCTGCTCCTCACAAGAGAGGAAAAAGGTATACTTTTAATTTATCAAACAGCTACAAAGTATAAATAGTTATTGGCATGACTATTTTCACTAGTTGTGATATATATTTTTATTATTGACCAGCTCGCTGACAGTTCATAAAAATGTCTAAATTGGCCAGGAAATGTAATCTGTCCAGTGTCAAACACCAGGAGCTAAGCCACCTTGTATTTTAAATCTGTGGGGATACTCAGATCAGTGAGGGTTGCCATAAAGAATGCAATAAAGAGTGAAAGGTCATGCCGACTCTGTAAAAGGATCCAGGCACAATGGCACATAACACATGTAACAACAAACATTATAATCAAGAATATACAATAATAATTAGTGTTCAACTACACAGATAATTAGTAAAGCTGTTAACGATCATATAAATACAGAAGTTATCTTGGAGTCTCACGCAATAATCAGATGAAGATTATAATAATATTTTCGTTTATTAAATCCACAATGACAAACCGCACTGAGACAAGTACAAGTTATGCGAAATACGGCATGCAATCACAACATGCAGGTCGGCTTCACAGCAGGTTCGACTTACACTAATGGCCTAAGTGCTGGAACACTCCTGGTATGGCCAAGTCAGGAGTGGGGTGGGCGTTCTTATTTTCCAACTGACACGAGATATACAACACAACAGAAAGCGCCTTTGACGGCTAACAGAAACTTAAAATAAATTACTGCCCTGCGTGGAGATTTAACGCATACCGCCAGATATCTACTCAGCTTATCGACCAGCGCTCTCTCAACTGAGCTATAGACCCACCCCAGAAGTAAGCTTTAAATACTGACCACTGTTCCTCTGCCCTTTATTTTACGGTCACCAGATGTAGAAGTGACAACTCTGGACAGTTTGTTGTTTCTCTTAAACTGTGAAGCAAGAGTCCTGTAAATAAAAAAAGTGAACAATGTCCAAAGAAAAAGCAACGTGATACAAACACTAGTAAACATAACTCAGGGTATTTTGTATGTTAAATCTTTCAAAAGGATATAACTATCTTACATCTAGCAGGAAGCTAAAGATCAGTGAGAAGCACAGAGAACTGGAAGAAACTCTTACAAAGTCTTTGTCCAGCTGTCCTCCTGCGATTCATCCGACGTTTCCCGTGAATTGTAGAAGTCGGTCAACGTCTGGTATATTGCTGGAGGTTTCCGTTGATCTGGAACAAAGAAACAACACATACTTACTTACATTGATACAGTGGGATCTATGTTTTGTGTATGTGTTATCAACTGATCATGCATGAATGGCAGCTGCTGTTGTATACTATCTACGCCAATATTAATCATTTGTCAACACCACCTTACTATAAAGAAACACCACCTTACTATATAACAGTTAGTTGGGGTAAATGGTTAACAGGACATTCATCCTTTTGGGTCTCCCATTGTTTTCCAAATATATTATGCCAAATATCTATCGACACTGCTTTAGTATCGGTGATTAGGGTTTGTCTGTTTAATTTGGACCAATAAATGATCTGCCCCTGCTAGCGGAATGGTTCGTTCTTTTCACTGAATTTATATTTAACTGTTTATTTCCATGTGTAATAATTGTTTGCTTCAGTGATCAATAAAGATATATTGATTGATTAATTGATCTGCAATCTACCTGTCACATTAACCAAAATCTAACACCATCCTCATTATATTAAATGAGCAATCATCTTTTTAATCTCAGATTAAGTGACTACCTAGGGAGCGATGTTTCAGCTCTCCACAGTTTCCAATTCTGGCTCGAACAGTCCCTTGACTGTGGCCATCCTTTGCTGCTGCATGTATCTGCTCCACAACTCCTTGACCGCTGACTACTCGTCCAAAGACAAGATGTGTACTAAAAAGAAATAACAAGCATAACTATCAAATGATACTGATGGAGTAAAGTGGAATCAGAATTCCTATTGTTAATATTGTGGTAGCAATTACATGTGCAGTTCTATCGATGTATCATGGTCGGTCAAAATACAATCTTTACTATTTATTACAAACAACTAAACATTCTATTGTCTTGTCATGAGACAGTTAACCCATTAAAACCTTGAAAGTTACAAATTTCCAGTTCTGAATTGCTTCATGATTAAGACTCGTCCTTGATATTTACCACAGACAGGACTTCACATTAACATAAGTTCGCTATTTTACACGTGAATGTAGTTCACGATAATAGCAAATAAATGTGATTAAAAATAATAACATGCTAACAATAGAATTTGCATTACCTGTTTAATTCTGGTGTGCTTGCAGTTGTTCTGTATTAAAAGAACACAAATAAATGTAACACCATCATAAGGCATTGATACAGCATATCTTAAAGATTGTTAAAGCAGATGAAACTTATAAATGGTCAAACTTCATGCAGTACAGTACAGAACAGTACATTATGATAAATACTAAGACTCTATATAAAATTTATTAGCTCAACAGACAAACATTCAGATTAATAAAAAGTAGTCCTTTGAGACCTGTCGGCCTAGGACAACTCTGAAACACATTGAGCAACAGGTAAACCTGCATGCTCATTATAAAATTACACACTGAGCTATTTGTTCCATCTGTGGCACAGCTTGTTACGTTTAAAGACACAAGAAATGCCCAAAGTAGTTGCCCTTGCTTGTACCACATTACCGACTCTGATCACACAACACAACTAACCGCCAGTTAAAAAATGTCAGGCATTAAAGCTGATACAACAATAATTCAGAAAATGGAATTATTTTGGCCTATATATATATATATATATATATATGAGAAGAAAAATATTGGTATTCGTTTTCTTCTTAATTTACTTATTTACAATTGCAGCAACTCTAAGTGAGCAAGAAAAGATTACTTACAAAAGTTCACAGTCAAGATGAGGGTAGCATAAAACTATTGTAAATAATTCCAAAGCATTAAATGAGTGCTCTCATAATTATCATGTTGTTATTACCATAAATACTAGCATTGTTCTGGTTAAAATCATATATGCACTATTATGCAGTCATGAAATATATATCATAAGACACTACATGCAGTGGCAGTGGGGTGAAAAATATCCAGTATCAGTCCTAACACACTAAAATCAGCCAGAATTTTAAGTTCAGACAGTTAATAAGTTTTTTTTGATGTTCTGCATAATTTATGCTTGGCTATAAGGCAGCTAATATCAAGCACACTCTTCTGCCACTCTTCAGAGTCACAACAATTAGATCCAGGGTTTGCCTTGAACATAAACACCTCAATCAACATTAGTATATATATATATATTTACCTAACTCTATGACTTGCACTTTAACATGGCATCAAATATGCTTTATAAGAATGTTTAAAATTGATAAGTTAATAAATATAATAGAAATTCAGCATAACAACTTAGACATAAATTCATATCTGCAATGGTAGTAATTTTAGACTGACATGCCCTAAAATGCTTAGCCTGAAACTCCTGACTAATAAACCCTTAGGACAAAGGAAGAATTACCCAGCTGGTGCATAAGATACAATACATTTGATTTATTGTCTGACAACATAACTTACCACAAAACAAAGTCGAGTCCTGAAAGTGTAAACCAGACAGTTTCGACTTAAGTACATTATAATATGTCATTTCACACGTCCATATCACCCAGGGGCGGGGGAGGGTGGGGCAGCACATGAGCTGTGCGTTTTCAGAAGAATCATACACATCAGATTGCACAAATTAACTGCAGTGCTTATTGCATTGAGACCGGCCATATCACAATCGACGGCAAAATAATTCACTTTGGACAAAGGACAGATCAAAACAAAGATGTTGCTTGGACAAAAAGTGTTCAGGATGAGCCCAACATCTGCAAATTGATGTCAAGTACAACAGAAATACTAGAACAGTAGAAACTGTTTGTTACCGCATAACTTTTACCAGAAAAGGTTCATACGACTGAAAATATAAGACTTGAGACGAAAAGTACAATAGAGTCCCACATCTGAAGCCAACCAAATATTAGATCAGTTGACAGGACACCACATCATGTGATCATTACAGGCAAATAGCATAACCACTGGTACTCCACTGGGGGCGATAAAAACATAATACTGTGAACACAGTCTACAGAGAGGCACAGGGCAATGCATTAGAATACCAAGTAGCTGTTAAAGGAACTACTGTGTTTGAATCTTTTATTCAATTGTTCATGTCAATTGACTACAGCATTTGGTCAGAACCAACTGTACATTCCGCCACTCTATGCTCAAATGCACCCATCTTACCTGTACGCTTCCTACATCTGCTAACAGAACTTATTAGTATATCAGTGGTGCAAGCAGGACAACACATAAGAGCTTTCTAACCACATATCACTCTGGGTGCTCTTGTTGCAAGCGACATAAATTTCTAAACAGATTGACGAAGAACAATCGTTAAGAACCAGAGTTTTGAGTCAGAAAAAGACCAACACAAATGAAGAAACCACAGCATCACCTGTGTTCCAATTTGGAGTGAAAAGTTACACATGACTTCAGTTTTTATAAATTCACCACTTTCAAGCAATCAAATAAGACTCAAATAAAAAAAACGTTCACAAAAAATGCCAGAGCCACAAAGAATTAGATGAAAGGGAGATACAAGAAGCTAAGAGAGAATAATATCAATCAATCGTAATTCGTAACCAGTGCCCTATTAGCTGAACCAGATGGAGAGCCATCAAGAAATTGCAGTGCAGACACAAGCTAGACAGATCAATGAGATTATAGGACCATTCACGTAAATTATATTTTGAGGTATCATGCATTTTATAAAATATAGACCAGTCTCATTAATCTTAAAACAGTTCCCGAATACTGGCATAAATAAAATTAAGATGACCAGCCAAAAAGCAAAAATTGATTTAAATTAAGTTACCTTATAAGAGCGGAGCCATAAAAATAGTCAAAGAAATCAGAGAAGCTTAAGGCAATTTTAGACGCGACGGTGTATAATGTATATACATTATAAACTTCAACAAAACTGGACAAACCAGCACCAATTACAGTGCAAAGCTCAGAATCTTCAGAGAGACATTGTTAGCCCTTGTTACAATTTGAAATGCCTTACATCATCCACTGCAGTCCATTCGCCTCACAGCCTCGATTGGGAGTCGTCAACAAAAGCTCTTTAAAATGCTTTAGAACAGAAACCTCGTCTACAGAAACAATACAACAAAACATCAACAGTGTGCAACATGATCTAGAACATGTAATGCATCTCAATTGTAGTACAACAACTGTCAATGGTGAAACAAAATATAATGTTAATAACATGAAAGTCCTTCTCACAAAACTATAACCAGATAATTGGTATTAGCAAGGTGAATCATATGTACTTATTGTAATAATGTTAAATCAAATTACTTTATGCATCCTTCGGACCTCTTCAGTCTTCACTCATGATGGGGCGCGATATTGTAGTGGTGAAGGTCGCCACCTTACAACCGAAGCGTTGCGGGTTCGAATCTTACCCGCCGCATAAGGACCTTGAGCAAGTCCTTCACTCACAATTGCTTGTGGCGCTTCGGCATGTAAACTCCGACACACCTCCGGGCTGTAGTCGGGACCACTTCTGAGTAGTAGGAGACTTGAAGGGGCAGTATAGAAATGTGTGAATAAATAAATAAATGATGACTATATACATAGTGCACAAGTCAACATAGACAAAACAAAATGCATATATCTGTGTCTGACAGGCATTTCAGTAATAATAATAATAATAATAATGACCATTTCTAGGGCGCCGTAACACAAGTATTCCGTAAGCGGGTATGCCCTGAGAAACAAGTGAGACTACAATTTCAGTTTGAATGAGTCGATAGAGTCAGCGAATCGAATGACTGGTGGAAGATAGTTCCAGCACCGAGGACCAGCTGCAGAGAAAGCCTGATCGCCGAAGCATATCTGCATCCTACACAGCAAATTGTCTTCAGTCTTCAATTGATTAAATCTACAACTATCATTTACCACTTCTAAAGGAAACCAGTCAACACAAAATGAACGCATGATTTTCAGGCATACACAAATTAGACATACCATAGTAAGTTCTGTTTCTCAGTTCTTCGTGTACAGCTATAAATAAAGCAACAGCTCAACTATAATTCATTAACAGTCGAGAAATCAAATTGATTACAACCTATTCTACACAATAAGAAAAACAATTGCAAGAAATGACACCAGACACAATTTAAGTATAAGAGAAAAATTCTTAAAATGTTCCAAAAACAAACACAAAGAGCGCACACATTTAAGCTGTAACTCTTTGGATCAAAGCCCCAATAAATACCTGATGAGGGCAAGATTTAGAGCTAAAATATCTTACATAATTACTTCATAACAGATGATCAGCGACTATATCCTACCATCAGAAGAGCAGATACATTCCACTTTCACAGCACTATCGAGAGCGCTGAATGGTCTTCCCTTGTAAGTAACTAGCTCATCATTAAACTTCTCTCCTACAACAAGCAGAATTTTGGACGTTACAATGAGAATCATCACACAACAGCACAGGCCGTCACATAATAAATACGTAAATCATTTCACAACTGAAATGGAAAACTGCTGACTTCAATCACTTTCTGCATGTTCATTTATCATGGAAATGTTTTTCCTAATTACCAGGCAAGTAAAAAAAATGATATGGTCTTAGCTTGTACATCACTATTGTCAAAAATAGGCAAGTTAGAGATTAAGTTAATACAAGCTGCATATTGACATTTGTTATCTTTTTTACAAAACTAATACAAATGAAAACAGAAACTTACCATTGCACAGTTTCACAAAATTGTGACACGTCTTTGGACAAACGTCAGAGAAAAGTTCCAGCACAATTCTCCCAGCTACAGAACAGATAACCAAAGAAGAATCACAAGCACACGAAAGTTAGAGAGTAAATTCGACATCAATCCAATTAAGCTGTTAAATGTTAATAGCAATCATTGCAGAACTAATCAATGCACTCGGCTAGAAATTAAGGTCCCAACCAATTAACATGAAGGTGAAGTGAGAGAACGCATAGCAAGAGTACCCAGGTCGAACTTAGCAGTACAAGAGCCCAACCCCATAAAATTAAATTTTGATTGGATTAAGAAATTTGACGACACTCAGATAATGATGATATGCCTGTCCCGGTTGATGAGCAGAGCAGCATCTGTCACCAAGCAGAGTAAATAGGTTAGGGCTTAGTCAGTATATGGCAGGCTCCAGTGTAGGTAATAATATGCACAATGCAAACTTAGGCTTAAAGGTATCAAGCACAATTTAATAATGCAGAAGTTCAGCTTAATTCAACAGTGTCTTATTCAGAGTGTAGCGTATGTATGGTAGACACAAGATGTTTTATTTCTTCCTGAAAATCTTTGAACCTTGAGAAATGCATTGCGCATAGACACACAAAAATAATACATATAATATATACACGGTGTCCCAAAACAAGTGAGACCCTTTTTGTTTTTGCGATATTTTTGTTAATTCTCAATAAAACTCT
>JAQFXW010001823.1:0-14097 GCA_034693945.1 Dendrobaena attemsi
AGATTAACTGTGCTGATCAAATGTACTGGTCAATTAAACAGTTGCATTAAACTGGCTAATCTACACATGTATTTGTATAGCTCCTTTAGAGTTCAACAGTTCTTAACTATCAACATGCATTTAGTTATCATTAAATTATATCATAACATTTATAGAGTGCCTTATGTGTACATAGAACCGTTACACTGACTATATGCTGTTGGTATCTGTATGCGGTCGGTAGGCAGATCAAATGGCAAGGGAGAGAGATGGCTGCCTGCCTGCCTGCCTACACAAGCCAAGGCTAAGCAAAATGAAATTGTTAACACTTTTTACCCATTTCTACCTATTAAGACCAGCTGAAGGATCTGCTATTTCTTTTATTGTAACAAATGATGGATGAACTTTGCCTTTTTCACACAAGTGAGGATTGATGTTTGCTGCCAAACAATAAGTGTTTAGTTTTTAAGTGGCATCTGTTAAAAGTGAATGTGATAAAAAATATTCAACATTTGCATGATCCATGGGGCAGATTTTGTAACAGGCATCACATGGACTTACTGCATTAAGCATTGGACTTCTATACATTAGTAAATGATGTTGTTCTGAGCAGCCAAACAATATGCATCAGTTAACTCTACTCTAGACCGATGTGTTCCTGTTCTCAGTTGACCCAGTTGGACTGGCTACAGCCTGGCGTAATACATCACTTTCTGCTCTTTGTATCTAGCAGTCCTCTGAATCTGTTTTTTTTTATTATCCATCCATGTTGTCCCAAATGTGTTTTCAGTGTATATTGCTCCCTTTAGGTCTGTTAGACTGCATTATGTGAAGCAACTTCAGGTAAACCTGAACATCTGTATTTGCTATTCAAGTGCAAGTATGCATTAATGTTGTTGTAAAACGACCTGTGACATCATCGACCCTCTCAAGGAGGACCTTCGAGATGTCCTTAGAGGGACACTAACTTTCATTGATTTTATAAGCTTTTAAAGTGTTATACTTATGTCCAACATTGCATTGCATTACAGTTGGTGTGTATGATTGTATGACAATGTATGTACTAGTAGAAGTGTCATATATGACAGTGTATATGATTGATATGCTGTATATATGTACTTGTATGTATATGTGCCTGTGTGTGTACACTGTTCATACATGTTTAACTTTTGTGCATGGCATATAGTAACTATGACCAGAAATTGGCCACTGGGCATTATTCAATATTGGGAAACATTTGGAATGCACCCAAACCCTATGTTACAATATTGAATTTAGTGAATGAATTTACAGCCTTAAGCTATAAACGAATGAATTTACACCTTTAAGCTATAAATTCTTAATGTCTTTACTCAATGATCAGCATTGACAACGTTATATCTGAACCTTTGTTCCAGATGGGAGTATTGTAATATGGATCTCAGGTGTTGTACATGTGATTAACGCTGAGAAAACTGTATGCATAGTGAATGTTTACAGCATAAAGAACCTGTTGCATTCTTGTAACGTTGAGCTGCCATTTCCAAACACAGACTCCGTCTAAATTGTTTGACTTATTATCGTTATCTTGGCTGAGATCCAGCTTTACTCCAGGCTACCTACCCCAACATGTCCTTGACCTGGAGTTGATTTTTAGCCTGGCTCATCCCAACATGATGCCTCTCTGCAAAGGTCCTTCGTGTTAGTTCACCCCAGGGATGTCTGTGAAAACAGTTATGAGGAGGAGGAGGAGTCCGAGGAGAAAACGGACACTGAACCAGAGAGATAGAGACAACGGATACACAGCATAAACAGCTTATCAGAAACTAAGGCTGATGTAGAGACAGAGACTCAATGTATGGATATATAGTGATAGATGCAAAGACAAAGAGAGTGTTGTGCAAGCAAACAGAAGCACAGAAAACAGATATGTTTTCATATATCGGATGACTATTATGATGTGAGGGGGGCTGCCACTTTGCAGATAAGAGCTGATTAGTGCCTAGAGCAGGGGTGCACAACCCGCGACCCGGGGGCTGCATGTGGCCCTCGGACCTGTCCTGTGCGCCCGCGGAACAATTTGAAATGACAGAAGAATGTGGCACTCAAACATAAATTATATAAATTTAGTTTCAAATGCACTTTACTTTTCACAATTCTAAACCTATGTCCTATGACAAAAATGATACATCTCTAATCCTGCATCTAATGATGATGCATCTCTAATAAGGTCTACGGCAAGATCAATGATAAACAATGTGCGTCATCACTCATCAGTGTGAGCAGGCCTAAGTGATAGGCCCTAACCATAATGTTGTGAAAATGAGCAAAGCTGTAGTAAAATTGCAACAATTGAAGGTGAAGCAATATCTTTTTAGTTGATCGGAAAGTATGAATAAGCTTTGCTTTAGCCCATTGTAGAAACTCATACTTTAGAATCTTGTTTTAAAATTTAACTTGATCCACGTAATTGTGCTATAAACCGCTTTCAATAATAATTTGACTCAACAGCCTCAACTCAATTTTTAAAGTGCAACAACTGAATTTCATTCAGCCAGATAATTTCAGCCAGATAAAAAGTATAAAATTATGCTAAACTGCTTCTTGGGTATTGAATGTTGTCTTCATTTTCAAATCGCTATAATATGCTGTTGTAAGGTAGGCCTAGCTGGGCTACTTAAAATGCACTTTTATAAGTATTTTAATAGGCCATTACCTACTAATAGGAATAGCCTATATACAGCCTTTTTCTTAGATGCAATCTGGCCCTTGGCCAAAAAAGGTGCACCCCTGGCCTAGGGAGACCAGTCAAGTGAGATGAAGTGAGTAGCAGTTCAAACAAGTAAAGTGCAATAAAGTTTTAGCACAAGAGATGGGTGAAAAGGGTTTAGGGTGTGCTTTGCTTCTACATCAAGACTGGTTGTTGGGTTTGCTTCAGGCATTCATGAATACCGGTTTGAAAGTATTATTATTCTAATTATTCATTTTCTTTTATATATTTGTGTTTGCGTGATTTTGTATTTGGCACCATTAATGGATGCATTGCTAGGATAACAAGTTATCCCTATTATTTTTCAGCTCCAACATTTATCTTTGTTCACTTGGTGGTAAGGCCAAATAATAATGATGCTGTGTTTCTGGTAACCCAACTGAATCACCGTTTTGGGGCGACGCAAATAATTGTGTAGAAATAATTGTTTGAAAGAAATGAATAAAAAATTTGGAAGAAAACTTTTTTAAATGTGATGCATAACAGTGGACATCTATGACTATCCAAGCAGTCAAATTTCAAATAAAGTTAGAAATTTGAAAAATGGCAAGGTTCATATAAAAAATTGAAACCAAATTCACTGGATTTATACCTACAGGCTTTAGTTTAGCCACACTGCTGCCACAGCATATCCGAGCTTGCTGTGGTTAAGTGCCAAATAGTGAAATAGAATCATGTAAAAATATTTTGCCAAATAATGTTTTCCTACCTGCCTAGCCTATTTTTTAAACATCTGTTACAGGAAACACACCATTAATTTTTTTTGAGTTTTTGACCACTGAGTGCAATGAGTTTCTCAATGGAGTAGCAACTCGACTTTTATTGATGCACAATACTGTTGTAATTAAGTCATAATGTTTTGTGTGCTGCTGCGGAGTAAATATTTTAAACTGAATGTATTTCAGGTTTTTAAATATGTAATTCAGATTATTTCTTTTGAATCTTATTTGAGTCTGTTGCTTAGAAATTAAACTTTTTTGTAAAACTAAACTTTGGCCTGAATCATACCGCCTTGAGGTTTGCATCTAATCCAGTGAACTTTATTTTCCATTTTAGACTGGAAAGCCCCGCCTCTCAGAATCCCTTCAACATCTGTGTGGCTTCGACAGCACTTCAGCAGCGGGGATCTTTGCAATGCCAGGTCGCGCCCTTGACAAAGCGGAGGACATTGCACGTCACTTGTGGAGGTCAATTCCTGGCCTGCCCTTTGAGAAGGCTGAAGAGATAGCACGCCAGGCATGGGTCGCCGGGCCTGGCCTGGCACTCGATAAAGCTGAGGAAATGGCCCACCTAGCATGGGATTCAGTCCCTGGCTTCAGGATTGAGAAGGTCGAGGACATTGCACGCAACCTATGGCAATCTGTGCCGGGCCTGACGCTGGAAAATGCGGAAGAGATTGTCCGACGCGCTTGGGCAGCTGTTCCAGGCCGTGCGCTTGACAAGGCGGAGGATCTGATCCATCAGGCGTGGGTCGCTGGTCGTGCCGTCATCCACCACCATCATCTGCCGGGGTGGCTGAAGGATAACGACTTTCTGGTTAAGGGACATCGCCCCCCTCTTAACTCTTTCTGGGCTTGCTTCAAATCCATATTCCGAATCCATACGGAGACTGGAAACATCTGGACACATCTGATTGGTAACACTTCTAACATCGATTCCAACATACATTCATATATGTGCTTCCTTAAAGCTTTGTTTCAATTGTAACGCTATGCTTTAACTTTTACACATTCAATTTTATGCAACGCCTGATATTATGAGGCATGTTGTCCACTGACTCCGTTATCAAGTTCACGTTGAATTTTTACTTTAAGTTTGGCCCTGCTTGCTCTTAGGATGTGTAAGCAGAACATATTCTTATGCCATTTAAATCGTAGTACTGCAAGTCATGAGTTTTAACTTTCTGCGCCTCCTCCACTTTGCCAGGGAGTCGAGTCCAATTTTATGAAACCAGGTGTGTAAGGTGTTGGATGCAAATATTGTTAACATCTATGTTCTCTGAGTTTCTAGTCTGTACTAGGGCAGAGCAGTCATACTCGCAATGGCTGTGTGACTTACATGGGGCTTTTTTTTAAATTTTTCAAGGCTCTTAAGTATATAATGTTTGTTCTTTACTTTTGTTTTAAGGTTTTGTGGCATTCGTAATGGTGGCAACATACTTTCTGACACGACCATCTATCGAGGTGAACTGGAGAGAAAAGGCCGTGTTTTCTGCTTTCTTTGCCGGCGCAATTTTGTGTTTGGGCTTCTCGTGGGTCTTTCACACGGTCTACTGCCATTCCGAGAGAGTTGGGCGTATTTTCGGAAAGTACGTATAACTTGCTTATTCTGAATCTGCTTATGACCTGCATTTTACAATTCTAATGTAATGGCAAAAAAGGATTGAAATGACTAGACTTAGTACTGTGAAATTACTGTCTTACCATGTATGAATGAATTCTAGTGTTGGTGGTAAGTTATCGTCTTATTCCTGGTAAATTATAATCTGACAAGTAACAAGTAAGTAAATAAGAATATTATTTATTATTTTGCCAGCAAATGCAAGACAGCTTACAAGAAGTCATGATAGCAGATTTTAAAGACCATAACATTTGCAAAATAAATTTTTTTATTAGAAAATGCATCAATTCTAGTATTGGTAAGTCCATGTGGCCTGGATTTTGCGTTAAGGAAGAAGGTTGTAGAGGATATGGCAAAGATTAACCAAGGCCGTGTGAAAAACAGAAAAATTAGCACGAAAGTAGGAATTCAGCAGGAAGGAAGCCAGAATGGGGCAATTCTCTCAAGAGGGCGTTAATGTGGTTTCGCTCAGCAGCATTAGCAAATCCCCACCAAACAGGGAAAGCGTAGAGAAGTCGTGAAAGGGTAGTGGCGTGGACAACATCAAACAGTCGTTGGCCATGTGCCTCAAAGCTAATGCGTTCAGAGATTGTTACACCCACGAAAACCATCTTATCAATGCCCGGGATGGATGGAGGGAGATTACAAGGTTTGGACCTTGGTCGTCTTATAGCCATTTGTTTTGGTATTATCATGGTTCAAATTGAGATTACTGATGGAAGCCCAAGTGGAACCTTATTATTAGAGATGAATTGAGAAGCATTTTTGATAAATTTCAAATCCAGATATTTTTCATATATTTATTGCCGTGTACAGTTTGAATGTTCGGCAATATTGATTTTTATTTGATCCTAAAGTAATTTGTAAGCAATTTTGACAAGTTTATTAACTAGTGAGCAATTGATTGCTTAAGGCAAGACATACGATACGATACTGAGGTTCCAGTTCATGTAGCAATCTACAATCTAGTAAGACATTGTTCACTAACGACACTGAATGGTAATAGAGCCAATTTCAAGGTATTTTGTTGATATTCCAGTTTCAGAACTAAAGCCATATAATATAAAAATTAAATTGATCAAATTGAAGAATAAAGGCTTCTAGTTATTTGAATTTGCTGGCTAAATGCACGTTTGTTTTTTTCAGACTTGACTACTGTGGCATAGCACTTCTGATTGTTGGTTCGTTTGTGCCATGGCTCTACTACAGCTTCTACTGTCGTCAGTCTCCACAGATCGTTTATCTTACTTTAATCGTTGTCCTTGGCATTGGATCAATCATCGTTTCAATGTGGGACAAATTCGGTGAACCGAAGTATCGGCCGGTGAGAGCAGGCAAGTTTCAGTGTCAAATCTTTAGTTGTCTATTCATTTATTCAACCATGACATTGGACCACTATTACTTGATTTTAGTTTTATTTCTCTAAAAAGGTCTATTTTATTTATAGTCTTATAAATTTCCCTTTCGATTTTGCAAAATGATAGGTCTTAACTACGGTCTTGTCCTATTTTTTGTTCGATGTTGTGTTGTAACTTTTGGTGTTAATAATTTATCTCTACAATTTTCTAATATATATTTTGACTATTCTATAATGTCTGCAGTATGTTTAGTACTGTCTATGCATTGTAAAATTCCAGTTGAATTGCATTTTCTTTGATTTATCTGACTTTAGTGGACCTCGCTTTTTATCGTGCAGTGTCTTTAGAGTAGCAGGGGTTGCGTTGACTCTATTTCTGCCATTGTGGTCTTAGGTGTTTTCGTGGCCCTGGGTCTAAGCGGTGTCATTCCAGCCGTGCACTACATCAGCACCGAAGGTTTCTACCATGCGTGGAATTTTGCTGCCCTTGGCTGGCTCTTTCTTATGGCGTTTCTCTACATTGCTGGGGCAGCCATCTATGCGGCACGAATTCCGGAGTGCATCTGGCCTGGAAAGTTTGACATCTGGGTAAGATATGATCATCTCTAAATAAGTAATTTATCAACCTCCTTAGCGTTATATTTCTATATGCGAAGGTCTATGGGGTTATGCAATATCCTATGTATATGCATACATATTTAGGCATTCACATAATTTATGTATGGGCATGTACGTATGTAAATGTGTATATTTATTAAACAATATAATACTGCATCTTTCAATCGGTCGGTCGGTCGGTGTCCGTGGCTAACGCTCTAAAAATAGCTCCGACGGGGCTGCCCCAAACTATATTTATCGCAACAAAGAAACCAGTTGCATGGGACACGGTAAGTTCCATGGGACACGGTAAGTTGCACGGATAGAGTAAGTATATTTTATATTTAGATATAGATCGCATTTTGAGTAAGTAAGTATTTGCCCGTAATTATTTACGGGTTACGGCTAGTACATACTTATTGTTGGTGTATGTGTGTTATGTTTGCATGTATGAAGACGATTTGTATGAAAGTAATGGCACACATCGAAACAAGAGAAATGCTATAGCATACGTAAACTATACAATATTAAATTCTTGCCTGTACAGGGTACACCAGTCTGAACAAAAATATCCATACAAGGAAAGAATGCCTTTACATAATATCTCTTGAAACAATTTTGCAAACGTGGGGGCCGGTGTTGAAATCAGGACAATAGTATGCAGGTTATCGTAAAATAAATTATACAGCAGAAATCGCTATTCTATTGTTAGTTATTCTAGGCTTCTTCTAAATTGATAATTACTTTGTTTAGTTTTGAAAAGAGATGGTTAATGCATTGATTAACAGGTTTTTGAATAGCGATTTCTGCTGTATAATTTATTTTACGATAACCTGTAGTAACGTTGAGATACACATTGTAAAATCAACAACGTATTTATCACGAGTGATGCTCGGGCTTAACGGTTTTATGTAGACTTTCTTGCCCAAGTAATGCTCGGGATTAACGCTAAGGAGGTTAAATGCATCTATCAGTTGTGATTAAAAACAACGTAGCACCTTTTGCATACATTTCTAAAGCGCTGTACAGTGTACATTGAGGGTATCCTGTTTATGCAAACACTTGCATTTGAAAGTTGGTGAGTTGAATGATTGAATTGAAAAATATTGCCTGAAATTAAGGAGAAATAAGATCTAAAGTATCATATTTTAAGGTGTGAGTAGGTAATTGCTTTTTAAAGCGTCTTGTCAGTACCTGTTTTTTCTGTTCTTTGTGGCTTATTCATCTAGTTTTCACTGCATTTGGAGTTATTTCTTAACTTGAATGATGAATCTCTTGATATTTTGCATGGAAAGTTAGACATTATATTGGTATTTCATTCAGCAATAAAGAATTTTTTGTTTTGTGCTACCATCGCTTGAATGCATTAGATTACGTTTTTTTGGGATCAGTTTCAGAGCCATCAGATATTCCATGTGTTTGTCGTGGCCGCTGCCTTCATCCACTACCATGGCATGTCAGAAGTGGCTAACAATCGCCTTTCGTTTGGACACTGTCTGCAGGAATCGGACACTGCAGGCGGCCTCGTACCGCAGTAAACATTCCGGCAAGTTTTGCTTGCAAGTCGGCCTTCAGGTACTTCGAAGATCTGAGTTTGTTTCTAGTATGAAGTGTTTCTAGTATGAAGCGGTCATTTAGGAGAATATAAAGTCTGCCTGCGTTCCGGAATTACATGTTGATGTTATAATCGAGCCATTGATGAATTAGGAAGCGCTATAGGCAGGAGCATCTCAGTCTTGGCTGAAATGCCATTGTCATTTCTTATGATGTCTAAGTACAGCGGTTTTCAGATGGTGATACATCAGGGGTTGCTAATTGATATGTGAAAAATAGAAAATAAAACACTTAATCAAAATTGTAGAAAAATTGAAATTCTTTAGGTTTAGTGACAAGGAAATTGAAGGAATTGATCAAACCCATTTCAGAAGTTACTGTACTGATTGATTTCTTAATCCTATAAAGATACGAATTTGTTGAACTTTCATGTGACTGAAAGTGATTCTTGTGGAAGAAAGAGATCTGTAACACCTGTTGCAATGTATGACCTCTTGATCTCGATAAGCAAGGACCTGGATATATGCACATGGATATTCATGTCCGTTCTTTGTTGGTTTCGATCAGACCATTGTTGATGGTATGCAACACTTATTTTCTCTGGTGATACAATTAGTTGGAAATTTGAAAACCGCTGTCTTGCAACATTAAGTGTAAACAATGTGGAATTGAGAGTCAGAGTCATACACATGACACTGGTGATAACTGCATTTTTTGTGTGAAAAAGATCACAAAGTACTGAATAGAAATTGATACCAACAGTGATTGTTGAGAAGAAGGAAAGCATTAGTTTCTAGTTTCCGAGTTTTGTGTAGAATGAGAAAATTTTTATTTGGTGTATATTTCATGACGGCCAGAAATGCAAAGCTTTATTGTTTCTGACAGTCTAGTCTTGATCTTTAGGTTTAGCCATGCCTGTATATGAATTCAGAAATGTAAGATTTCTTGCTTGTGTAATACCAGTGTTTTAGTCCTGTTTTGCTTGAGTCCACGTAAGTTCTTAGGTTTGTCAAGTCTGCTTCCCACCAGAGATTCAATTATCTGCAAAGGTTTTAGCAAACATCTGTTAACTGGATATTTGAAAATGTGTCACAGTGTTCCTTTAAGAAATGTCATGCCATTTCTTGTTCAACTTTTAAATATTAAATTCAATTAAATGTTCTAAAGTGAGAATTCATGTTGTATTTATTTTATTTCATGTTGAAGCATGTAGTTCACAATTGTCTACATCTTCAGAATTTTAATTTTGTCAGTTCTGCTATTTTCTGTTAATAAATAAAATAAATTGACTGATATTTAGGTTTATTTTTAGAAGACCATACACAGAACTCAAGCAGCCAGTTGAAGAGACTGTGGGCATCACATCCAGAGATGCTCTTAATCCATATTAAAAGTTGTTAGAAACAGATGTAAAGACACGAACAGAAGAGAGAATAATCACAGATATCAATTAAAAGCTAGTGATAGCAGCAAAAATATAGCACAAGGAAACTTAACTTTACCAACATGTCACTTTTGTTGTTTTAACTGAATAACTTATTGTTGAATTGTTTTGTTTCCTCAGTATTTGTTATGCTGTGTACTGTTTAATTTCTGACAATATAACTGCCCAGAATGGGGGATCTTTGTGATCTACATTTACTGACCTTCTGAGCACTGATGCATGAGGTGCATTCAGTCATATCTTTGTCTGCCTGCCTGTCTTGTAAGATGTAATATTTTCATTCATAAGGACATTAACATCATGTAGACCAGTGAGTACAGAGTTGATTTTTAGTTAAGAGGCTCTAGTTTGATGTCCAATTAAATAAATTGAAAGAAGAATAAGATTTTGTACTTCTATGTTCTGTTTCCTAGAAGTTATCTTTTTCTTTATCTAACGGACTGGCCAAGAAGGCATAATTTATGTGCTACAGATAGTCTAATTAATTATTAATAAATAACACTTATGCTGTTCACAGCGTATCCTATGAAAGTGCCCCATGAATATTCAAACATTTTAACCTTTATATCTTGGGAAATCACACATCTCTTTAATATATTTTTGCACTTTGTGTGAGTTTGTATGTTGTGCCAAAGGCATAACTTTGCCCCACAAAGTGGTGGTTACCAATCTCCACCCTCCTACCCTTCACTTTCCTCCCTGTCCGTTGTCTCTCTCTTTTCTCTTTGTGTCATCTAATGGAAATTTAATGTCAGGGCTGTCCAAAGTGTTCAACCAAAAAGTGATAATTACTTATCTATCCTCCACTCCGTCAAGATTTTGATGGTCACAAATGTTCCTGTGAGAGTGCTCTACTTAAATTGCAACAATGATTAGTTCATTGCAGCAACGAAATTGATGCTTTGAATCGTTGTGTAACATTCACTTGTAACAAGTACATCTGAAAAATTTGAATATTTCTAATTTGAAATTTCAGTTGTTTCTCCTGATCAAAATGGTTTGAGTAAACAGGACGTTTTAACCGATTGCATAGTGCCACTACAGAAACATTTTCCATTTCTTGATGCGATAAGGTGATCCAGTTGCTTTTATAAGTTTATATGCTATGTCCTGTTGATTCAAAGGGTTTAATGCGAAGATTCAGTTGATTTTTTTTCTACGTGCTTAGCAGCACAGTCAAATCACTCTTATAGAGTGCTGTAGTATATGTATATATGATATAATCTATTGAGTTTCATAAATTAAATAAGATTAGTTTGAGACTCTTGTAAGCTTCATTTTGTTTTCCGCGTGCCATAATTGAATGCTCTGTAATCATGAATATGTGTTATTATCATTTAAATTGAACTGCTATTCCTATCCTTGCTAGTCTCCTATGTTAAGCCTTTCTTATTCTTTTATTATAGTCTAATGCAGTATATATCCATTGCAACACATTTCTTGTGACTTGGTATTGGTGTAACCTGAGTTACTTCAGCATGAAAAGGCGTGACAGCTAATTGTCTCTCCTTTCTGGTTCTATACAAAAGATGTACTTGTTTTCTCTGCTGACAAGTGTTCTTGCTTGGACTTTCTTCACATTTACTGACAGTTCATAGCAAATAGAGGTCAGAACTTATGTTAGTTGAAACTAAGTTGGTTTTTGTGCATGTTATGATGGGCTAGTGATACTATTACTGTTGTTCGGTGTTGTTACCGTTAGCTACACGTTAACTTAGTGATGGTGGAATAATAGCAATGTTTTGGTATAAGTCTTCAATTGTATTTTGTGAACTAATGTCCAAGTGTTGCGATGATCTTGATGGCTAAACATTAGTGATCCAGTAATAAATGTTGTGATCCTGATGGGCAAGAATGTTATAATCATTCTGTCAAGATGTTGTTGTAGTTAAGTTGCTCTTTGAGAATAGTTGCAGCAGGCTTCAGGGACATGAAAATGACGATGCTGATGATGAGTAGTGATTCAGTGTAGAAGTACTGATTATAGTCATGTCTTCTTGTCTATGTTATATTAATCTTTTCATTGTTATTGGAATTATTTTAGTTGAAACTTTTTGCAAGCAGACACTTAGCCACAGCTTCTGTTTCTCAAGGACAGTTTTCATGACTATTGACTGTCCAATTACAAAAGCTATTGTTGATCCTCGTGACACCTTCTTTTCTTTAATATTTAGGGAACCATGAAAGCCCCTTAAAGAAATCTTTTTGCCTTTCAAGAGTTACAACACGTGTTAATGAGGGATATATTTCCTTTGATTTGGGGAGAATTAATTATAATCATGTGATTGGATAGAAGCAAAATAATTGATTGGATGGAATTAAGTGATATTCAGACACGAAACAGCAGTTTCTGAACTGGACACTCGATTATTATGTGTTCATATGTCTAAGAGCGTCCGTTGTGGCTACTCGAGATTACTGAGCGTCCGTTGGTTTTCTTTATTTTGTCGCTGGCTCATCGATTACTGACATGCATTTCTTTCAGCATTGCTACGTCAACTTTATTTTCTACCAGTGTAGCCTAGTATTTTTCCCAAGTTGCCTAGAAATGGCAAAATTAGTATAGCTACCTTCTACTCGTTTGGTTACATTTCTGTTTGTTTTCAGTAGAATACTCTGAGAATTACACTCCATCTTTTGGTTTTGCTCTGATTGTTTATTGACAAGTGACTGATGAGAAAGTCTTCATTTGATATTGTTATGTTTCGGAGTGTGGTACAGTTGTATATAGGTAGAATTTGCCATGCCTACTGCATAACAGTAAGTTAGCATATATTGAAGTGTGATCAACATGTGTGGAGCACTTTGTGTAGAGATTGATATCATTCGGACATGTCGTTGCTACTTGTCGTAGTCGTTGAAAGATCATTTCGGTGAAGGAAGTTTTCATTTGTTCGTATCTTGTGGTTTATTTTAGGAAGTGTATAATTATAATATATTGAAAACTATTATTGGAGAGATGGTTTGCAGCTGCGAATTTTGTTTATTTTTTGCAAGTGTGAAATTAGAAATAATAAAAGTTCTTAAATGACTTTGCTAAGTTAAAAAATTTCCAAATTCATTACTTTTGACTTTGTGCTGTCAGATTTTGATCCAGGGTGCCTAATGGAATATGAGTTTGACTACTATTTCACTAGACACCATCATTGATCAATGCTCTATACAGTATGATAACTAATTGTGCTACCAAAATCAATTCATTGCACTCCATTTTTATTATTTAAAAAAAATTAAAACCTCTAGCTACTGATAAATCTGCAGAATGATTTTTGATGATGTAATGCCCACCTAATTTTGAAAACTAACACCACCAGTGTAATTAAATTTCTTCTTTGTCAATTACGCGCGTAAATTTCTGATTGGAGTAGTCTATATATTATTTATTGCAGAAGATTTGCCCTAAGTTGTACTTGCAACAAATAAGACAACGTGCATAATGAATCTGAGAATAATATTCTTTGAATAAAGTGATTGTCTGGATTTGGTGAGGTTAATATGATTGCGATAAAATGAGACATTGTTTACGGATTGTTTACAATTAAAATTGGTAAAACTTGAAAAACAAGTATTTAATTCATGTAATCACATGGTTATGTGACATGTAGATGTTCTTTACACCATCCTTGGGAAAGAAGTCTTCGAATTATAACGGGTTTTCCTTTCAGCTCGCATACTGACCACATATATTCCCAGCTTGAAATTCTAACAATAAGCCAAGTAATTCAATTATAAACAAGTGAATTTATGTACCGTTTTAATCAAAACACCCTACCTGATGCGTTTAAGAACTACTTTACCCCAACATTTGATCTCCACTCCTATTTCTCAAGGAACTCTGGCACCTATAGATCCAGTGAAGTCCGTTACTCGTTACTAGTAATGCATTACTAGTAACTGATTACTATTTTGTGGTAACTAATGCAACTAGTTACTTATTCAACAAAGTAATTAGTTACAGTAACTGATTACTTTTGTGAGGTAACGATAACTATAGGAAATAGTTACTTTGCATCAGATGCATCGTGTTTGAGATAAGAAATTGCGCTATTAGGCCTACCAAAGTTAAAGGAATTTCGA
>JAQFXW010001824.1:0-14094 GCA_034693945.1 Dendrobaena attemsi
TGCGATCTATATCTAAATATAAAATATACTTACTCTATCCCGTGCAACTTACCGTGTCCCATGTCCCGAACGTTAGCATTAGAACGTTAGCGCAGACACCGCATCACCGCATACATTGAAACTTTAAGAATTATTGTTTAGAATTTGTCAAAATAACAGATTAAAATGCTACCATTACACTGTGTAAATTCTTAAAATCATATCTCCTCCCCAAAACCCATCTCTTGCTTTGGAATTTACTATTATTATAATTGAATATTGTAATTCTTATTCATATATTTTTACTTTTGATTTTTTTATTGCTCCAATGTATACATGATCATTTAGGAACTTATCTAACTCCTTAGACAGCGGTTCTTAACCGTGTTCGACCGAACCCCTGGGGTTCATCAGAGGTCCTCTGAAATATATACATATTCAGGGCCAGTGAGTTTAAGTAAAAAATCATTTGCTATTTTATTTGTATGGTTCGACTTTCATTCAGCCTAATTTAGTATAGTTAGTTAACTGTTAGTTAGTTCATTGTATTGAATAGGTTCATTTTTTAGCACAGTTTCATACAAATTTTTATTTCTTTTTGTCCCTATTACTCAAAAAATTAGTGTTCAAACTTGAGGGGTTCAGTAAGGGGTCATGGATTCTTCTTGGGGTTCGGTACCCTTGGAAAGGTTAAGAACCAATATCCTAAGATAAAAGTCTGGATATGACCCTACATGTTGTTGTTTCCCTCGTTGGCGAAAGAGCCCCGGGAACACCACATTATTTTTATTATCATTGTCATTTTTATCATCAGGACTATAATAGGCCTAAGTAGTGCAATTTTCTTAAAATGACAGCCCCAAATGCCACCATTAGTCCATTACACCCCGAAAATTCCAAAACAATTGAAGTTGGAGAGGGAGCACATCGCTCTCCCCAACCCTTCCCTGCTGTGCCAAATCCAATACCCCTGAAGAAGACTAGATTAAACACTGCTTATCTGGACCATCCTTCTGAGCACTCCAAGCACATTGAATCATTATGTCAACTTTCTCCTCTGTTCATACCTCTACCAGCATCATTATCACTTGAGTATTTGCCCGTCATATGGGTATATCGAATTTGTGGAAGTGTGATCTTAACCTTTTTATTCAATAACGTTTCTACATTTATACTTTTCATAATCCAAGTAAATTTGCCTGGTTGCAGGCTAATGAACAATTTCAGCCTACAGCCATTGTTTCGGAGTACAACATGGAAAACAACTTACAAACATGCGAATCTTCAATTGCACAGAATCAGGAATTCTATCTAAAAAGGCAAAGGTTTCTAAAAGAGTGCCTTGAAAAGGGTATCTTACTTGAAGGACTCATCGCTTCAGTTTTCATGGATGACAGTAGTCTCACAGACATCTTTGAGTATGGAATTACAAAAGCCGTACATTTCAGTGAACTAGGAGACATTCAGACAATTCTAAGTGCTGTTAGTCAATGGTGCATGAAACTTCACTCTAAATCTGGAAAAAAGAGGTCTCAACAAGCAGCGTGGTTTGAAACAAATGGCTTGAAAGAGACAAGACTTAAACAGATTGACAAACAGTTGCGTGATCGTTACACAGAAGTTGTTTCACTCATATCAAATCTAAAGCCAACCATATTTAGCTTCAACAAGGATCTACCACGTGTACATGATTCAATGACGGAAATCATGGCAAAACTATGGTATGATCGTCTGTGCATTTACCAGGGTCACCAAGACTTGGGATATTTGCAAATCTCTTCAAAGGTTCCAGGTCTAATTGGAAAGAAATCCTGTTACAGGCTAACAAATGAACCTCCGAGATTTGTTCTGGCTCTGGACGCTTTGACCAACGATCATATTCCAGAGGAGCTGAATCTTCTGGTTTGCATTGGAGAAGACTTGGTAGCCTCCATTCTGTCCAAATATCACAACACAACACCAAACGACTTGGTGGATCAGTTTTTTTGCATTTCTGTTGCCACAGAATATATGAGTTTCGAACTTGGGTCTCTTGCATCAGAGGAGCGATTTTGTGAAAAGCTTAAGTTAATCTGTGGACATGTTGTAAAAATCATTTATGACAGAGACCAGAAACAGCTGAGTGTACTGTGTCCAAAAGTTGGCTGTGACAGAGCAAAATCGGTGCTGGAAACGGAACTAAGAAGCCTTCGAATGGAACTGGAAATGAAAGAACTGGAGATACCCTTTCCAAATTTACACAGTCCTGTACGAATGCAGATTGGAGAAGGGTTGCAGTGCTTGGGCATAACAAGTTTTCAATGGCATTGTGGCAGACAACTTCATGGAGTTCATATAAGAAAATGTACATGTACTTCAGAAGCAGCAGAAAATTCTCCAACCCACCAAGAACATAAAAGTTGTAAGTGCAAAAGGAACTTTGAGGATCTGTGTAACTATCAGAATTTACCAGCCACGGAAAATGCTGTAGAGTATCAATGTTACACTGGATCTCAGACTGCAGGAGACACAAAAATTTCGGTTGATGAAATAGTTGTTTTCGACAGTTCGGTAGAAGTAATTCTGAACTGCTTGATGAAAGATAAAGTGAATGATGAAAAGAATGGATATGTTGTGATGTCTTTTGAAGATGCCAAGACAATTGTCACTGCTGGAGTACTTCGGGCATTTGCAGAAGCGGGAATGAGGACAGATGGAAGTGGAAACAGCACTGACATCTGGGTAGAAGCAAATTCTGAAAATCCTAATCAGTTTGAACTCAAACTTGTCTTTCCAAACGTATATGTTGCCATGGCTGGAGCCAGATGCATAGAACGCATTTCAAGTTCCAACTTCTCCCTGTGCATAAGACACCCAACAAAACTGGTATCAGATCTAAAAACAATTCGCATCATAATGACCCAAAACTTTTATCATGTTATAGAGAATTCATTGCAGAAATTTCTTGATCGGATGCAAGAAGAAAATGTTGTCCAATGCTGGATCGTGCAGGTTCCACATGGTCGAATGCAAGAAGAAAATGTCAAGGACTGGATCATGCAGGATCCACTGTCGTCTGTGAATCGTTCAAACATTAACCTTGAGGTGCTCGTGAGTGTGACTGCCACAGAGAATTGTCACATGCACAACCTAAATGAATATCTGGAGGACTTCTTTAAACCTACCAAAGTGACTTTGGACCACCTGCAGATGCAATATCTGCAAAGCAATGATGGTACAAAGTTTCTGAAGTTTCTGATGTACTTCACAAAAGCTTGTATATACCTGCCAGAATTTCATAGCAAAGCATTCGTCTTTGGAGATCCTTCTCATAAAAATCAGTCGGCTAGAATTCTGAAGAGGCAGCTGCCTCAGCTGGCAAGAAAACCTAAATCCAGTGGATTGAATAAATTGAGCTGGTACGTGTTTGACCTTGACAAGGCCTGTTTCAAGTCCCAGGAATTGAAGATTTTGTACCACAACATGAGACCTCATCTCGACAAACTCAAATGTAACAGTGCCATTTCACAGTACTTCTTATTTGAGGACCGTCCGGAACTCTGGCTTGAAGCAACAGCCAACGTATTCAATACGTACTCGAAAGAGTTAGAATCCACGCTGCTGCAGCAGGTGGAAGTTCCAAAAACTCCTTGCCCAGAGTTAATGTGTTCGGTCTGTTGGTCTGAGAATTTGAAAGCTTCAAGCAAAGACTGCTATCTGCTAAGCGTCTGTGGACATGCATACTGCAGAGAATGTCTGCTTCAGTTGGTCATTCAGTCCATAAAGGACAGAAATCTGCCAATAAAGTGCGCTTTGCAAAAATGTGACAAGGCTCTCAGTGTAGCCGAACTCTGGTATATCTGCGGAGTAGCCCAGTACTGTGACATCAGAAAGGTTCTGCGAGGCGTGCTGGAGAGCTTCATAGCGGAGAATTCTGCTTCTTTTGGGCTTTGCCTACGAGAGAGTTGTGGTGCATTGTGTGTGGTTTATGACGTGGATAAGATGAAGGTCTGCCTCTGGTGCCAGAGCAAATTCTGTTTGCAGTGTGGTGGCAAGTTTCATGGTACAACGACCTGTGACGAGGCCTGGAATGTGAATGACTGGCTGAAAGAAGATAGCCAAAATAGAAAGCGTTGCCCTAACTGTCACATTGGCATTGAGAAAGATGAAGGATGCTACGTTGTTCTCTGTGCATGGTGCAAGACATACATTTGCTGGCTTTGTGGAAAGTTTCACTCAAAAACCTCAAATGAATGTCACTTTCACACTTCTAACTGCAGACCACGTCGTCCTCGTCGATAGCATTCTGCAGACCAAAACTTAGCGTTTTGCACAGGAACATCTAAGATGTCTAGAAGAATGAAATTATGTCGAATTTTCTGGAGCTTCATTTGAGTTATACATGTTTAATCTCATGGACTGTGCCTTATTATGGCACTCAAACGTTTGTAGATTAACTGTCAAAGATGCAGTGTAATGATATCTCTTTCAACAAGCTCAAAGCTCAATACTCGATCACGTAGAAGCATCTTGGTCTGAACTACAAAGCCAGAACCCATATTTCGTAACAGGAATGACCAGAATGTGTCAGTGATAGATTATTGCTTGCAGCCAGTTCTTTTGTATTAAAAAAAATGATATTTACTAGTACAAAGTAGCTGCAGATGATTGCAATTTCTCTGTATGAGGTAAGCGCAGAGCTGACTGGGAACAGTAGCATGTGCCGTTAAGTTATTGAAGTGTTGAACAGTTTTGAGACATAAATTATTTTGTAATATTATAAGTAATCTCCTGTTTACATTTTACACTATCATTTGTAGTCTGAATAAATAAGATGTTTTTAATAACTATTATCCATGTTCCTTGTGTTGGCGATAGATCTCTAATAGTTACACTGCATTTAAATTAAGAAATTATATTTAAACCACATACATGGCATTCATGTTCCACACGGTGATGCTTATTATATTGGGATCATAGTGGTCCCCAGTTTCAACTAGTGACACCACTTAGTTGTATAAACACTTTTTATTGTCCCTTTCACTTGTACCTGCATAAATGAGCTAATTCTTTGGGATGTTGAATAAATTCAGGGCCATACTGTTTAACTCACCTATCATGCACGAAAAGGAAATGATGTTGGCTTGTAGAGAAGCAAGGAGAAAACAAGGGCGACCAAGGGAAAAAACGGATGAATGAGATACACGAAACAACTGGAATGAATTTGGCAGAACTAAGGGACGCGACATCAGAAAGAAAGAAATGGAGAAGCTTCATCATGACGGTCGCTAGAGTTCAAAGAACTGACAGCACAAGGTGACAATGTGAATAAGTGGACTTCAGATTGATTCAAACTTAGTCATCGTTGTCATCAGTGGCGTTTGGAGTGGCTACTTCTTACAGAATAGGCTAGGCCATTTTCTGTTGCAATTGATTTTTCTTGGCTTTAGCATGGTCGACTGCTAAAACATGATGCTCCAATTAAAGTACTATTGCCTCACACAAGCAATCTTTGCTCTGCAGTTGCTTCGACCTCACCTGCCATGGCTTCACAGCCAAGTGCCAGTTATTAAGCCATTAATACCATAATTGGTAATGTTTACAAGCATTTTGCTTTGGTCTGGTTTTGGGTGTGCCTAGATGCAACAGCATGGATGGGTCTCCAAGCCTCCAAGTGCCCATTCACAGCATGATAATGACACGAATACTTCAAACATGAATGTTCAAAAGAACATGATGATTTATCTAGGAGATTGGGTATTGCCATCAATCGTGCACAGGACAATTGCGCCGTCGTTGAGCGCAATACAATAGACCCTGTGAATTGCTCACCGTCGATTGTTGCGTTAAGTTGCGATCAAGACGACAACATTATTTATTTACCCAATTTAAAGCTGTTAATTTACGAACCTTAAACCGATAGGTTTTCTCCGCTTGTATGAGATACTGTTAAGTCTATGTAGACCTACAGCCCTAGAGTATTGTTTACCGTTTGATAGTTGGACTTCAAAGGTCAAAGACTTTCAAAGATGAAGAATAGAATGAAGACCGCAACCTATTTTCTTATACACGATACACATAATTAGTATAGACAAAGACTTGCTTAAATTAATAGGCTGCAAATGGCAAGAATACGCAGCTTATGTGTGTATAGGATAAACAAAGAAAAGTATAAGTAACAAAAAGCCCTTCTAGGATAAGCAACAGTTGTAATTTCTCTTGCACAATAGATAAAACTGAGTCCGAGAGAGCTAAGGAGCATACCATCGTTGGTGGATATCGCTGTACAAAAGATCGAGAAATTACTTATGGTATTGGTAACGTGTCGGAAAGCTGAACAATTCATTTTAGTGTTATCTTGTAAGTGCTCATAATAAAGAGTTCATACATTAACATTAGTGTTATATTATGGGAAGTTGAATTACTGCTTGAAAAATTATTTGGCTTGCTGTTGACGGCACGCAGTTGTCTCGCACGCAATTAACGCTGCGCGATATTGTCGTCGCGCAATTGTCTTCGTGCAATTGTCCTGCGCGCTATTGACGCATCATAAGGCAATTGTGCTGCCTTGGAGACTACTAGAGCTATTTTTAATACAAAGTGCAATTGTGATGTGCTTTATTCTGTAGCTGCAATTCCACTGGTTGATGCAGAGTTTGAGCTCTTGCCTCTTCATTTCATGGTGGATCCTGGTGCTCAATACCAGTGGAATCGAGCAGAGGACGAGGATGATGAAGATGCAGATCTCAAGATGGCCGAGATGAGTTTAACTGACCGACTGAATCTGCTTCAAAAGTACATGGATATTGAACAGATTCCGTTGCCGTTCAATGAGCCAGTGCTTAATGGAACCAGTGAGAAACCACCTGCCCCCGAAGAAACTTACAATGGTAACAGCCACTCGGACTCCATCGGTAGAACAATGTCTCTCGAGTCCGAGGAGGACAGCAGTCTGAGTACTAGCAATGGAAAGGAAAAGACCGTCACAAACGGCAAAGACAGGTGCTCGAATGGAAAGGGCACGGATGAAGAGAGCGACGTGGGATGGGAGAAGAAGAAGAAGGACAAGAGCAAGCTGAGGAACTTTGTCCGGTCGGTTGGAACTCTTCGCAGAACGCTGAGCAGAACGTTCAGCCGGAATTTCTGCGCTTCTGCGAAATCTGGTCGACGATCAGACGTAAAATCTGAGGTGCTGGAAAAGCAGCATAACAGTAAGTGCACAGCAGCACAGTCTGCGTCTACACTGACGTCCGGTGCAGCTGCAACGACTAAAGCGGTCGTCAATGTTGTCGAGTGGAAAGGACGCGATAAATTGCTGTGCGCAAGACTTCTGCACAAACGACTCGACTTCCAGGAAGAAATGATCGTCAACTATCTGAAATCGGCCGGAGAGAGATTCCAGCAAGAGAAGGATATGCTTCGGCAGCAGGACGCAGAGCTCCGTCATCTGACCGAACGTCGACGCCAGGAACTGGAGCTCGTTCAGTGCGTAAATGCCGGGTGTGAGGGAAAAGCGTCCGCTGCCACTTGCTACCTGTGTCAGGAATGCTTTGAGCGACAGAAGCAGGAGGAGTTCGATATGAAGATGATGCGTGGCAACAGTCCCTCCTCTTCTTCCACCAACCAGGTTCCAAAGGTTGACCGAGTCGACAGTGGACCCTCCCTGCCGCATTATGTGCCACCAGGGGGAATTCCACACGCCCAGAAACATCCAGCCAATGGACGGCCGCACGAAACCATGTCGTACAGTGGAAAATCAAAGGGGTACATTATGCCAAACAAAAATACCAGTATACTTCGCAGCAGATCGCAGGAAGAAGCCATTAGGAATTCTGTGACGAGCAGTGGAGGAGGTGGTGGAGGAGGAGGAGGTGTGGGTGGAGGAGTGGGAAGCAGGAGTACAGTTATGAATAACACTCGGCCCAATTCGGGCACCCCGCCTCCGAACTACGCAACGGAAGTTTCGCATCTCTTGTTTTACGATACGCAGGACAGCAGTTGTAAGACTCAGATGACGCGGTCTTCGACAATTCCTGCGGGGACAGCAGTCATAGTCAACAATCTCTATCAATCAGACAACGAAGCGCTGAAGAAAGCCGCCAACTCTACTGGTCCAAATATTAATCTGAACTGTGATTGGGAGAATGGGAGCGATCCACTCAAATTCACCCAGCTGGGTGACATTTCGAATGCAAACATGGTTAACGCCTGTCCGGAAAATGATCACGAATTCATCGTTAGTCCATGGGTGTCACGCGACAACCTGGCAACGATGTCCGTTCAGCAGAAATGCCAGACGTCTGGCTGTGACTTCTACGGCACAGAAGCGACGGAGCTGCTCTGCTCCGCCTGCTTCCGGGAGAAAGCCAACCGACGCAATGCATCGCTCGTTTCCAATAAGGTCGTCCGGTGACGGTGTCAAAGGCTGAAGACGACGGGGCAAGCGTTTTAGTCGTGCCTGCTGTTGACATGTTCAGTCTCTGCTAGTTAGTTTCTGTTCTGTGCTGCAATTGAGTTGTTTCTATCATCATCATTATCATTCTCAGATAACATATATCTTAAGTTGTTCTTTGTTCCTAGTATTATTATGATCATCATCTTCAGCACATGCATATTGGCCATGCAATAACATTTGGACAGAGCAGTGCATTGGAGAAGGGCTAAGAGGGGCATTTTGGTTTTGTTGTTCATTATAACATGAGATTATAACGTTTTTGCAGTGCTTTTTTTCACTGTCTGTAGAAATATCAGAATTTATTAAAATTGTAAGCAGATATTCTCCGATGTGTTGATTAGGGCAAAACCTTTGTCGATATGTTATCATCTCCATGCAAGTGCATTCATTTTATTTAAATAGAGGATTTATATTATTCTCAGCTTTCGTTTGTGTTTGACAGTACTTAGCATAATTGGTGAATGGCTGAATAGGATGTGCATTGAATTTTCGTTACGCATGCAAGGAGAAATTTCGATCAGGAATAATTAGTCATGAATAGTCATAATCGACCCATATGTTGGTTTGATCAGCTGTGGAGATTTTTTTAACCCAATCTCTTAGTGTTCCTCTTTGACCATCTTTAACAATTTGATGATAAGCATGTACTAAAATGCATGGAGAATCCATAGTACCTCTGGTCGTTAGAGGGTTGAAAGATAATGTACATGTCCTATGGATCTTTGCCCCTTACTATACTGTGATTCAATTTAGTCTTGGATTAGCTTTGAGCTGTGGTTTGGTAGACTTTAATGACCTTAGAGCCTAGGTTTAGCATGCGTCTTTTACCCTCTGTGTTGTCCTGACTAGCACACAGATATGAAGACATTGTTGTCACATTGTTCGGATCCATCTTTCTAGTCCTCAATGCTCTGAGTTGCACTGCACAGAATACAGGACAAAAGATCGCAGCTAGAGACTTCTTTGCCAAAAAAGTTTTAAATTTCGAAAACCATTTCGCAGGTAAAGTTGTCTGACGTTGTCATTGTTGTTTTATTCTGTTTCTGTTTTTTAACCCCATAAGACTCAACTATTCTGGATTAATTTCTTGTCCGGAAATTAGTTTACTGGAATTCTCATAATGATCTGTTTTGCTGTGTATTTTTTCCATTTTCTTACTGTCTTATGTTTTAATTATCCAAAGTTATGGTGTTGTCTCCCAGTCAAGCAAAGTTGTGGCTTTGTTGAGCAAATATTTGCAGAAACCTGTTGATTTAGCAAGCATATAATATATTTATACCTTTTCGTTCGTATGCTGAAGGAGTTTCGAGCATTTTTAACATTATGCGTGAGGTGCTAATCTCTTATAGGCCTTGCCTGACAAACATCCTTTCCCTGAGCTTCACAACAGATACCCTTCCCTTTTTAGTTCAAGGCATTTCGGATAGTTGAGCCTGCATGAAAAACAGCAAAGTCAGTCATTTCAAGATAACATTAGAACTAATTCAATTTCTTCTAGATATCAGTCTGGGATATGTTTCTTTTGTAAATGGTTTATTTCTTTGTGCAGCCGTTAGATTGCACATTGACAATGAGTGAGAGAAGAGACAACCAGGATGGGTTAACATGTATAATTGCAACGGTTTCTTTCGTAATTTTATTTCGGTCATCTATATGGCAAGTCGTGTGCGTCATTGTGCTGAATTCCAATATAAAGTATTTGTGTGTTGTGTAGTGAGGGGAAATTAGTAATCTGGAGTAGGTGTGAAGCTGATGTATTCGATTGAAGCAGTTGTTTAAGTCATCGGTTCTCAACCTGTGGTTCCCGGACCACCAGTGGTCTGCGGTCATCTGCCTTGTGGTCCACAAGCAATCCGTCAATCTATGCCATTTTAGTTGAAATCGTAGAAATATTATATATTATATGTAGTCATTAGTCAATTTCTTTTCAAATTTGGTTATTTTCGATTGTTAGGCTACAAATGGCAGCACAAAGCTAACAATGAAGAAATACAATGCTTAATAAGGCAAGTCATTAAGTTTATTGACTCTATTATTATTTCCAAAATGTTAATTTATATTATGGTCATGTCGTTACCTTTTGTTAATTGGTGGTCCGTGACCAAGACAAAGAATTATAAGTGGTCCTTGAGTCTCAAAAGGTTGAGAACCGCTGGTTTAAGTGTTGATGCTGTGGTCATTTGCAATGTAAGTCAGATTAAGTGAAGTTTGTTGACAATATGGAGCAGGCTTGTAGTCTCTGTTGCAGAAGACAGTATATACTGAGCAATGATGCACTTTGCTGTTGGTTGCATTTCTGTTCTAGATAACGTCTTTTGTATTTTATTTATTTTCTTTTATATCATAATTTGTGCTTGAGTAGCAGAGGATTGATTAACCCAGGTTTGGTTTGTTTGCTGTTGTTCTGGATTGAACCAGCTGAACGTTGAACGTGCTACGTCTTTGCTGAGTTCTTTGGTTTCTGATACTCTAGTCTTGAGTTAATGTAAATGGATTTTGGCAGATCTTTGCTGCCACTTAAATGTACAAATGTACTGTGTTGGTTTTGCATATATGCGGTGTATATACTGTACAGATTAACTCGTGCTTAGATTCATAGCATTTCATGCTACTTTTTTCATTCGAGTACTATGCGTAACTGAATTTATTGTATAGTTCAAAGTTGCTGCATCTTATTGCGTCTACGTGTTTCCATTTATGTCGGTAGCTTAAATCCTGCATGTTTTATAAAGCGAACACTTGATGAGTTTTTTGGTGTTATTGTTTTCTCCTACCATATCAGATATTGGGATTTATGACAAAGGCTGGTAGCTGCTGCAGACATTAATAAGTGGTACCAGTGTATATGTGAGAAACGAAAAATAGAGGAGTGATTGTTACAGCTTTTCTTTGAGTCTTTTTTATCTAAATTTGTCTTGGTTTAATAGCTGTATATTTATGATCGCAAGTCATATGCATCGTTAGTCCTTAATAAATTATTTCCTTGTCACTGTCAAGTGACTGGCCTTCTGTGATCTATTGCCAACTAAACAAAAAGATGAACTGATCTCGGTGAACATTGTTGAAGTGATTCAACACAGCAGCAAAGGTGAATGCTAATGTTAGCTAAGACAATACTTTTGAGCACACTCTTCTGGGTTACGTGAATTTATAAACGACAGATTTATCCATTGATATGGCGTTGAAAGTGAGGAGATTACCTACCGCACTCTGCTGCTTCATTGATGTAAGGGCATTCAGCTGATCTGTCCATCAGCGTTACTGCCTTTGCTGATGACTTTATTAGGTGACTTTGGTTTTGCTTCATAAGGATAACACAGCACTTGTATCATTTGCTTACATGCAGATCGTGGAAGAGTATAACTACCAGCATTCCACTTAGTTGTGCTGCCAAATGGGTGAACAGTAGCAGCAATCATGATGCATCTGTGGCGCAGAATGCTCAGTTTTAGGCTAATGGTTCTGCAAGCATACAGAGGTTTGACTGCAGCCTTTGACTCAGCCTTTAGCTTTCAAGAGGTATGGTAATGTTGTTACTGTGCTTGTTTTTCTTGATTTGCAAATATTCTCTTTTATGAACAAACTTTCTGTACAATTTAAGAGTTTTGAAAATGAGAAAATGTATGAAAATGTAGTAAAACATGACAAACGGATGTAATGCTTCTCCATTGTATCATAATGTGATGGCTTGCAGAAGGAATATGATAGCTAGTTTGCCAGGGCTGTTCTAATATCTGTAGTCATAGGCCCTAGGCTCTCTCGTGTTCGTAGGCCCAAAAATACTAATTCTGCAGAGCTAAACACGTTTACATAATGATTTTCTTGACGTCAGGTGATTTTGCTAATGCAAGGAGCCAAATAGTAAACATGTAGAACAGCCTAACTTACACTGTTTCAGTTCAAACTATAGGCCTAAGATTATTAAATTTGTATTTTCTTTATCTATTTTTCTGTTAATCAGAAAGTTTAGACTTTAGTAGGCCTCTATAATAGTTTGTAGGCCCTGGGCACAGCATCTACTGTGCCTATTGAATAAAATGGCCCTGCAATTTACAGCAGTTTTTGCCACTTGGATGAAACAATCAGATTGACTGAGCTTGCTCTTGTATTGCAGATTTGGGCAAAAGCACAGCACTATTGCTGGCCTGATATATTAATTTGCTGATTATTAATTAACTAGAAATAGACCTCTGTTTGAGGCACATTTGTTTCATTTTGTGGATCAAATCCAGATCCAGTACATGTATTTGAACATTAAATACGTCAACAGAATACTGTTACTTGCACAACGTATAACCTTTCATAAGTTTTTGGTTCATTGGGTTGTTTGACTAAAAAAAATTTAATTTTAAAAGTTACCCATTTGTAACAAGAACTTTAAATGAACTTTATTTCCTGTGAATTAATCTCATTTTGCTTATTATTTCCCAGAGTCATTCGCTTGGATGTCGATCAAAATGTCAATTTAAATGTTTACTGAATGAAGTGCAAATTATTAGAGATATTTTGCTCCAACAAAGCACTGTAACGTAAACTTGCATGTGACCGAGCCTCTACGTTTTTTTGCGGTTTCTGCAGGTCTCCGGTCTGCGTTTCCGCTTAACTAAACCAAGAAATATGCTGGCAAAGGTACTTCTTAAATATACTTGTAAGGGTGGAACAGTGTCTATTGTATTTTATGCAGTTATGGATGTCCATTGCTGCTGTGTTTTAACTTGATTGTCTGCAACCAATTCCCAACTGGTTAAGGTGCCATAGCTTGCATTGTGCAACTTTGCCAATTATTGGTAATTGGTATTCGTGGTAATAACTTGTGACATTAGTGCTAATAAAATTAGGAAATGAAAACAAACACTGTTCCAAATTCTCTTTGGCATTTAAGAAGCCGATAGAACAGATTTGTGCTGTGTGATGAAGCCTAATTTAATCAGTGTGAAGCTATCCACTAAGACCTTGAGTATTCCTTTAGGGCCTACTTTTGCACCTAAGTCCAGTTGACATCACATCCCAACTGGACTTAGCTTTATAGCCTAAGTGCCAGCAGCGATAGCAAGAGAGGGAGGGGTGTTGTTGAGATGGTTGGCTGTGTGTTGGCTCTCAATGATGCTTCAGTTTAATCTTGTGCCTTCCATCTCTTTCTTTCTTTCAAGCGTACGAAAAGAGGCAGATCATCTGTGTATAGGTACAAACGGTTCTGATTAAATTAATGATTTCAGTTGCTCAGAGTGCATCTACTGATACAGTCGTCTTTGGAAAGGGTTTCTTGATGGCACCACAGTAAACATAGTTTGTTTAGGAGATGTACAACACGTTGCTGATTGTAAGAGTCTCCAGAATGGTTAACTGAAAATTAGGACTCATGTGAGTTGCTGTTTGGATAGAATTAAGAGTTTTACCGTAACCTAAGATTTCTAAAACTTAGGCTACACGCTGTTTACTTCTATTTAATCTGTTTTCATAGAATAACTAATCTCTGAGGTTATTATGAAGCATTTATTAATCTGTTTTTGTTAATGACCTTTAGTAAGAAGGACCCTGACAGTAACAGTTATGCATGTTTAATTGACACACGTTCTGCTACTCTTATTCATCTGAACAACTTTAATCCTGTTTCACCAACGATTTTGATTATGAATGCTTTTCACATCTAAATCCGTATTCTGTGTTTCTTGTTAAGATGG
>JAQFXW010001825.1:0-14091 GCA_034693945.1 Dendrobaena attemsi
GTGACTCATTGGTTCGAATCTACCTCAACTTCCTCAACTTAGCCACAGCTTAGGGACTTTGAGAAAGTACGTAACTAGCGATTGATCTGTGGGGGGTGGGCAGTTTAAAGGATAAGAGATTGGCACAAAGACTAAAAATCAATTCCCATACGTAAACTCAACCCTTTTCGTCAGACAGCATAGTAGATTAGCTGCTTTGGCATTTGAACTCCGACTAGTGCTGTAGACGGGAGATTCCCTGAACAGTTCATTTATATGTATGTATGTGTGTATTTCTATACCGCCTCTTACAGTCCATTACTATTCAGAGGCGGTCCCAACTACAGCCCGAAGTGTGTCGGAGTTTTACACGCCTAAGCGCTTCAGCAATTGTGAGTGAAGGACTTGCTGAAGGTCCTTACGCGGTGGGTGTGATTCGAACTTGGGGACGTACTGTTGCTTGGGGACGTACTGTGTAATTATATATACTGTGAAGCAGCTGTTAAGGTGGGTGTCGTTTTGGAGGGTGGTTAGACAGCGGAGAGTAAGAGGAGTCGGAGTGGGGATGTGAGTGTTTGAAAAGATGAGACTTCAGTTTTTAAAGTCTCATCTTTTCAAACACTCATATCCCGACTACATATCGTAGGATTCCATATTTTTCGGACGCAGCGTATTGTATTGATACAAGATTTGGTATTGATATAAACGCAAGGACTTTATGATATAAACGACTTTGCGCGTACCAAACTCGGGGAACCAGTCTTCGGTGGTACGTGTCCAATGACATCACTGAGTTAAACAACAGACAATGTATTGTAATTGATTCTACATGATATTCATAGGTAAGTAAGCGTTATATCGTCAAAACTATGGCACAAGAAATTAATGCAACGTTTCCATAAGATAAAAGCAGGTCCACATTTGAGTACATAACTTGTCTGTCTACATGACATAACTGAGAATTGAACACCGAGCCAATTCCTACTTTCTTCTACAATTTTGAATCAAGTACTTATGCATGTCCTGGTTTAAGTGACTTCGTCGTATCTTTCTACACTAAAGACTTTGAGAATTAGAAATTACCACAATGTAAAATAGACAGTGAATGGTGAATGAATGCACTATTGTATATTTCACTAGTAATTAAGTACTAGAACTTTATAAATGTCGAGAGAAGTTGGAGTGGTGCGTCGGAAGAAGGTAGTATCTCACGGATATATACTTCAACACAGTTAAATCCCTCGGTTTTAGGTCGACATCTTGGAAAGGGATTGGTCTTCTATTATATCTTTGTGTTGTTAAAAGTTGTCCGTTTGATAGAATTAAATGCCGGCAACTTCTTCCGATGGCAAGTTTTTGTGCTCTAGATTCGAAGATGGTGGACGTTGCTTTTAATCTCAATAACTATGTTTTGCGTCATGTTGATGATTAGGGTCTGCTACCGAGGCCTTCTTACTTTGCTCCCAGGCCTTGTTTACACCTCGCCCCACAGTTACGTGGCTGCAGTAATTAAAAAACAAATGAAATTATACTTGAAGGCTTTGAGTTTTAGACTTTTTTAAACTGTGGAAATAGTTTGACTATTACAACTTTAATCTGCGAATGTTTATTTCAAAATGTATGTGTGTGCTACATTGCAGAATTTAGCTGCTCTTTATGCTGTGTTATGAAGTATGTGATTGCTTTAAAAAGAATTTATTAACGATTATTGCTCAAATGTTTAGTATATCTGTTATTATTAAGATTGCACCCACTTGTGACCACAGTTTGCTTATTTAAAAAAAATGACTGGTCACTTCATATGACCTTATATTTATTTGTCAAAAGAGGAAGTAGGCCTAAAGTTTATGCTGCACATGGATTGAAATCTGAAAAGGGATGCATTGATGTACTTATTAACTACTTAAGTATCTCTTACTTATGTCAATGATGGATGCTGCTGTGATTGTTGCAGAGCGTTATTGCCATCGTTGGTTACATAGACAGCTACATTTTTACTACGAGAATTATGTAAATTGATGACAAGACTTTGGTTTAGAGATTAATTAAGAACACACTAGAAGCTAGGGTTGGGCTTTTTTCGTTGACTGAATTATCTCGACACAATAGAATCCGTCTGATGTTAAGAGAATATGGTAAAGTGGTAATAGGGATAATTTTTATGTGATAGCAGACAGCAGTGTATGGTCAATATATGGTTGTGCACGTGTATTGAGTTAGAAGAATTGTGGATAGATAGCTTTGACAAACTGCTGCATTCGTTTCCTATTCACCTTTAGTACAGGCTGGTCACTAAAGTGTTAACAAGAAACACTATTCATGAGGGCTGTCTTTTTAGTTTGGAATTTTATTAGTGTATTTAGAATTTCATCAATGAATTGATCATTCTTACAGATTGATTCATTGGTTTTTAAGTCTTACACAAACCTATATGCATCTAGCTGAGACATTTATCATCTTGATGAATGAGTGAATTGAATTTTGAATTGAAACCTTTTATTGCACACTAAAAAGCAATTAGTATTAATTCCATTCAGGAAAACTATGAATCAAAAGATGAGACAAAAGCAACAAGTCCTGCTAACAGGGTCACCTGACTTTGTTAAACAAATCTCACAATGGATGTCTTAACAGTTTCTTATAGCATTTTAAACTGTCTATCTAAATATGAAATTTTATATAGTGTCCCTTCAAGACGTCTACTCAGAGGTGCTCCAGACCTGTCCCGTTCAAACAGAAAGTCTTGAGTAGATCATGAAAAGAATAAGAAAGGTCCCAAATACGACAACGAAGCTGAGAAATGAAGGACATTAAGAAGCGACATTGAAAACTGGATTAGACTTGCAGGACAATGTAACACTGACAGTTATGGTGACCTGTGTTTAACATTGAAAAGTTAGTTATTGTGCTGAGCCTATGTTCTGTCTTTTGCTTGTAATTTAGAGACTGAAATTTCCCTAGACATGCTAACATTCTGGCAAGCTCGTTGATCCTTTTGCGACATCATGTGGTGGAAGATAGTCTTACTGACGTTGTACTTGTCAGTACTCTTTGTGCTGTCTCGTATTCTGGAGGCCTTTGCCTACTATGAAGGGGGCTATCTGGCCAGTCGCCTGCTCGACCCCGTTTCGCTCAGCGTGCGCAAGTTGAAGGCCATTCTTGACCAGCGTGGCGTTGGATACAAAGGAGTGGTAGAACAGCAGGAGCTAAAAGAGCTCGTCACAACTTCAGGTACAGTATCTGTTCTTAGCCTTTGACAGCTATTTATTAATTAGCGATTATTAGTCATAGTCATGGACCAGGAGGGGGTTAGAGTAATAGATAGCACACTGGCCTGAAGTGTTTACGACCGGAAATTCGATTCTGGCAAGTGTTTATAGGTTTGAGTGGAGTGTGGAATTTAAATTAAACAACTTGTCAGTTGCCAAATTTATCACAATATTAAGAATGTGGCTCTTACCGACATCATGTCAGGCAAGCCTAAGTGTATTTTACACCGGTTGATAAGAGAAGCTAATGCAGAAGTTCTGAAATAGTTAGGTAGCTATTATGGGTGAACGACTTGGAACAACTGCTTAGGCCAACAACCAATGCAACCTTGTTACATAACGTTCAGTGGTTTAAGTGGTCTGGGTGAGCAGTGGGAACTCCAAAGGTTTGATTTGTATGTGTTACATGGTTCTTTTGCATTGGAGCAGTGGGAACTCAAGCAAAGCCTTTCACAAGCATTCCCACCCACTTCAAGCCCTTATAACGGTGTTTGGGTTACCAAGGTATTTTGTCTGGATTGTACAGTTATAGGTCAAATAAGCTTCCTTTTGCTGGCAGCTTTGGTAAAGTGAAATGTAGCACGGTTGCATATTGGCTACCAGACAGTTGGTATTTTGATTCCTTTAATATCTTTTGATTATCAAATATCCATTCATACTTTGCCTGTAATCAGTGTAATGATACTATGTTGTGCCAGTTTGATTGTTAATAAGTGGCAATTATTATTATGATTGCATAAATGGTGAACTATTATTGTGGTTGGCATAGCATAGTTGTAGGGTGTGACCGGAATCCGGTAGGGATCCGGATCGGTCGGAAAAATCATATCCGGTCATTCACTACATAGTTGTTCCTTAATTCATAAGTTTAGTAATTTGTATTTTGATCTGGTTCAGTCAAAAGGAACTTAATCTTTGGAGATAGTTTTCTTAGAAGAATCAGCTTTTGTCCATGCTTTGTTCATTATGACATTTATGCTATAGAAATGTTGAGATTCATAAGGACCGTGCAATTGGAACAGGTCCTTCAGTTGCACCATTTGCCTTGTCTCATGAGTTAAAATGCAAGCTGAAACTATTGTCTATGACTGGATATATGCTCAGGTAAACGGAAGGATTACAAATGTTTTCTTAATTCTTCAGTTGCATTCACCAATTTTGCAATATGGATGCTTCCAGGTGGAGTGACGGATGGAGAGCTTGAAGTGGCGGTTCTTGCGTTGGCAGACGAGAAGACAGAGGCTGTCTGCACGAACTTCACCTGCGGCACGCACTTCTATGAGGAAGTGGAAGACACGAAGGACAGTGTCTGGGTCGTTCAGGTCGTCTGCGACCGATACGGTCTCTTCATGCAACACGGCAACTGGAAGATGTTTGTCAAGAAAGTCTCTCGGTTTGGTGTTCGCACTGGAATATTTGACTGTACCCTTGATAGACGGTACGAGTTGGTTTTTCTTATTTTATATATAGCCTATATATATACATAACATTCATTTATTAAAATTGAATGACAAATCTCAATCAGAAAAAAGTCTCTCTAGGTAAATATTTATAGGAACTTGCCTTGGAATGTAGTTGAAATTGTGTGTGAAGTTAATGGAATGCCATCTGATATGCGTTAGTCTGCAGCTCGGGAACTGGCTTTTATTTATTTATTGAAGCTTATTTGATTCCGGTAGCATGATGCAAATACCTGCAGCGAAAGTGGTTCATGCAAAATATCGCTTAATGGGAAAGGAATTTGTGGTCCTTTGTCAGTGTTTTTTAACATTAAATTAGTCTTATAAGGTGAAACTGACGATACATAAATATCATTTATTGCAAAAATGAATTTTGGTTGCTTGAACATAGTATCCGATAAGACAAACGTTATATAGAAAGTGCGAAACGGTTTCCGCTTTCCGTTTCTTATATGCCTTCTGTAGTTTGATGTTATTTTGTGTGATAAAGTATTACCACTTGATTAACATACATATTTGCAAACAGACAACACTGGCAAGATCTGTATCTCTACCGTCACTTTTTGTTTCTTCATGAAGCCATGCTATTCCATGTAATGAGATATAGGAGAGCCAGGCATCATACGAATTTAGTTGTCAACAGTAAGGTGCATGCGGATTGTTTTGAAAATTCTATTATCGAGCATGGCCGATACCATCTTTCATCTGCATGCTGTCTAGCCTGCTTTTTACTTTTCTTTTTTGCAGCCTTTGTGAGAAGAAGAACTGGTACCAGTCGCAGCTTGTTCTTGCAATGCCACAGGGATACCGTGCCAAGGATCATGTCGCCCTCAAAAGTTACTCAAAGTCGTCACAACATCAAGCTGTCTTTGACTGGGTCAACGTCAACCTTGCGTCGCGTATCAGTGAAGTGCACAACCTCAAGGAACTCGTGGAGCAGTGGTTCCACTTCCGCAAAAAACGTGGCTCTGAAAAAATTCGGGTCCTACTATTTTCCAAAATGAATATTCCCCCCATGTTCTACTCGGTGCTCAGTGTTAAGTTCACCGGTAGAGTCAAATTTGGCATAGTCGACATAAACAGTAGGGAAGGCAAAGAGATCGCGTCGCAGCTAAACCTTACTGAAATTCCCACGTACATGGTGCTAACTCCCGAAAAGAATCAGACGTTCGGCAAAGGGAACGGCGAATATCTGAACTATCAGTCGATGGGATTACTGTTGAAAATGCTTCATCCAGAGGTAAATGATATATTTCTTCTCAGCCTTATCGTTATCAACATGGCCTGTTGGCTGGAGTTCTTCATAGCGCGCGGCAACCTCTTCAAGAGGCTCGGCCGAGTTCTCTGGGACATCGTCAAGTGGAACTTTCTTCTGATCCTGCTGTGGTTGCCTGTCCTCGGATTGTTCCAGCTGCCCTACATGGACGCCATTTTCGATCACTTGCTGACGACGCTCCGCGTTGTCGGAATGACTGATTTCGCCGGCTACGTCCGTTCCGACTGGCTGTGGTATTCGTCTGTTGGATGGATGTTCTTCACGGCAACATTCCTTCTGTTTTCGTGCGGCGCAGCATACCTTCACTACATCTACCAAGGACCAGAACAGCTGCCTTCCGTCGAAACACCATCCGGTTTCTGGAGCTTTCAGTGGGAATCTTACCTGAGCAACCTTTTCCAGCCGGTGGCCAACCTGGCCCATCCAACAAACACGCACGCATACAGTATGGAACTCGGGATGGAGCTGCTGATCGAAAGGCTTGCCGTTCCAAACCTGTGGCTGAGACCGATCATTTCGAACCAATACATTCACGAGCTGCCCGTCTGGAAGTACCAAGGCCCGTGCGCCGATTCGGACATCGGCAGCGACTCCGAGTGTCTGAGCATGCGAGCCGAGTCCGACTGCGAAGAGTCCGCCGCGTCCGGGTCGGAAATGGCCGCGGGGTCGCAACCGCGCGAGTTTGGTCCAAAGCCGTTCATGTTCATCTGCGAGAAGTGTCGCATGTTGCAGAATAACAACACTAGCACAAAGTCGGAGCAAGAGCTGGAAGAAGAGCGAATGGCTTCCGAGTCGGCGTGCGCAAAGTACCTCATGGACGGAGATTACAAGTGCATGTGTGGCCAGCAGGGATCGGGACACGGCGGGCATCAGGACGCGGCGCAGAAAAGCCCACAGAAGGATCGGTCAAAGACTGCTAAGACGGCAAAGACGACTGCCGACCACCACCAGCAACAACAGGAGGCGACGCAGAGCACTGATCCCAACCACCAAATGCCACCTGGAATCATAGCGATGATGGAGTGCTCCATCTGCTTGGAGAGCTACAAGTACGAGGCTGTGCTGTGCGGCCTACCGTGTGGCCACGCTTTCCACCAGCAATGTATTATGGGATGGCTCAACAGGGACAACCACCACTGTCCGATCTGTCGATGGCCGGCGTACAAGGCAAAACCATGCAATGCACACTTGCATGCCGACTAAGTGGAAGAGGTGTCTGGTTCAACCGGTTTCCATCCGTTATTATCCAGTTTCCTCTTCATATACTTCAGGCGAATATTCGCTGTTTTTGTTTTACAATAATCTAATCGTTATCAAGAAATTATTACCGTCTGAGAATTACAGCAACTAGCCAAGCATTTATCAATTTTCCAGGTATGAGCTGCCATGAGGATTGTTTTGACTAAGCCATCCATCCTCTGGCAATAAATAATTATACACTTTTTTGGGCTTACTGGTAATTCCATTCTTTAATAATGATTAATTGTCATTTTGAGGCAAATGAACCTAGGAAAGTCTGGTTTCTGTTTTATATTTGTCTAATGAAATTGTAGCAAAAGTATTGGCTAACCTATCATAAACGTTACAAAATTGATTATGTGCTAGTCTGTGACATTTATTTTCCTTATAAACGCTAGGATTATGGTCTTACGTGTAGTGGGTTGCATTTAGGCTATGCCTGATAAAGATGGCTTCGTATGAGAATTAGGCGTTCATTTTATTCGCAGTTTGTAACCAAGTTGAATAGTAGTTTTTAACGGGCTGACAAATATAATGAATACTGCTCCATGAGTTATATTTAAAATGTTTATTGCTGGCTGAACCACCTGTCTTCAACACATCAAAGATACTTGGCAAATTTTGTCTGGTTATGAATGGAAATTGCTCGTCTCTCTTCATGCTACTGATTCGAACTTTTGGTCTTGCCCTTATCCTCCTGGAAAATAGACAACTGTTTTGTTAACTACTACTTTTTGCTTTTTGACAATTGCTTTGTAATTGAGCACAAATTATGATATACAAGGTGAAATTGATCAATTTAATTTTCAGAATAAAAAATTCTATTAATTAATACTGCATACCCTATTACCCATGTTGTTTTTGCTATTATGACGATATAATTATAATGTACTAGTGGTGCCTCTATTTACATTCAAAAATTCTCTATGAAAATTGCCATTATCAATCTGTTGCCAATAATTTAACAGTGACCATTGTGTTTTGCTATTTTTGCTCAAAAAATATCTGCAGGCGCCCATGGTCTTGCAAACTTCTTTACTTGTTCCAAAGTTCGATCCTTACTATTATAGACTCTCTTGCAGCACAATTATGCCAAGCTACCATCTGAAAATCATGTTTTAGATCTTTTCACAGTTTAGACGGTAAAGACCTGGGTGTCATACACCGTCATTAAACATTCATTCACAGTAGTGGTTGTTATTTCAAATAAACGATTCTCCACGTTCTTGTATGATGAAACCAGAACTTTATATGTAAAGGCCATAACACAATACAGGTCAGATTGTCTAGTGTTCCAATGTATTATTCTCTGGTCTCCTGGTTGACTTGATCGGTTTGTTCCAGTCAAGGACTGCTTTGGCTTTTAACACTTGCCTTTGCTATCATGGGCCCCTTGGTAAACGATAATCTTCCTCCAGCAAACCGTAGCATCCTTTTCCAGCTTGAACACATGCCTCTGAATAGTTCTGCTGTGAGGAACCTTTATAAATTGTCAGATACGATATAGGGAGACTTAGCGATAATCACATCTGGAGATTAACCGTGCCATTAACTTTAAGACAAAATCCCATAAATATGACCAAAGAATTCTGATTTATGCTGACAGGAATTATGATGACCACACCATGCTCAACAAAATATGATTAAGAATGATTAGTACATGTATCTGCAGTTGACACTCAGTTCTTCATTCGATATGCTTGATAACGTTGAGGTTATGTAAAGTTGTCTATTAATAATCACTTTAATCATTGACTGATATATGCTTCTAAGGCAGTTCGCTGCAGATGGAATAAATAGATGCTTTAAAACGTGTTTGTTAATTGAATGTGTTGGCTTGAGCGAAAAAGTAAAAATGATGTTTAAGTCTAATATAAGTATAGGTATATGCTTTCTAAGTAAAGTAAGTATGCAAAGTATGTACTTCATTGTGCCGCTTGCAAACGCACTGTGGGAACATCGAATAGGATATAACAAAAATACAGATTACATGCATGCAGAAAATACATCAAAATCATCATTGTGTTAAAATACTTAATCACTTCTCTAAATTCCCAACAATCAATTGATGACTGCTTTGAACAAGTGAAATCACTATCAGAAATCAAAATCTGTTAGATCAGTCAGATTGAATTCCAATAGGTCATATGGAAAGTGAAATGGATTATTCTGTGCGGTTTTTAGCATAGTTGTATCTGAATTAATCACTACTCTAAATTAATTTTCAATTAAAAACTTAAACTCTGCTAAGAAATCATAATTGCCATTTATTTTACTGTTTAATAAAATTTAAGGGATTCTCTATAGAATGTTCAGAAGACAATACTATACAGCCTCTTCGACTTGATGAATTTAAGTCATAATAGCAATGCTGCATTGTGGCCTACATGTATTTAACGCAGAAGTTTTGTTGAAAGTAATAAATGAGATTACTACTGCATGTGGTGCTAATCTTTGTCGTTTCTACCCAAACTATTGCAATCGGAAAGACATTGCATGCATATAATCAATATACATAGCAGCAATACATACAGAAATGTATAATTAATAATGCCCGTAATTATATACAAAATCATTTAAATCTGGAACATGTAAATCAGTGCTGTCCAACAACGCGGGCCAGCCCGTCGCTGATTTTAAGTGGCCCTCCAGAGCTGGCTAAACTTTAAACTGATGGAAAAAGACAGCTTCTGCCCTGCTTTGGGTGTTGTTGATTCCAAACTTAGCTCGTCATTTGACGATGTCAACACTGAAATCCAGTTCCAACAACAACAAAATCTGTTATTGTTCATTACGACTGTTCAGCAATATATGTAACACGCATAATAAGATGACAAAATGTAATATTAGTCATTCTCGAATTTACTTGTGTGGCTTTGAAAACAACAGCATTGGTGACCCGCTGTGCAGAAAAGGTTGGACAGCACTGATGTAGATGATCAGTGGACACATGTCATACATACTTGAAAAATGTATATATAATAGTATTGTCTATATACAGAGCAAAGGACAGATGGGTAGTTGTATATATTTGAAGTAATGTGCACTGGCTGGGAAAATATTAAAAGCTGTCAAGAGTTTAAAACATTTATACAGCTATCGATGCAATTGTCGTGGAAAAGAGTTTTGGAAATCACATTAGTAGTTTGATCCTGAAAAACACTTGATGACATTCAAAACACCGGTGCACACACAAACATGATTGGAAATTGTCAGCTATACAAAAAACTGACTGAGATTATAGCAAACTCAGTAACACCAAACTCTTTACAATTATTTCAAAGCATTCCCTTAATTTAGACTATCCCTGTCGTTGATTCCAGACAGCAGATCAAAGTCAAACTTTGGCATCTCAAGTGGTGGAAGTTCTAGTGAACCAAGTTGAAAGCCGTGTTCATTAAGATACGGTGGATCAGATGAGCTCGTAACCCTGTGGTCATCGTGACGTCTCCGATCTCGACAGAGTCTTTCATTCTCCGATCTCAGTCGATCTACTTCGACTCTGAACTGTTCGCGTTCCTGCAGTAGACTCAGGATGTGACTCTGCAGGGACTCGTTGTGGACTCTCAGTTCCTCGATGATCTGTTTGTCGTCCTTCTGAATCTTTATACCGGACTGGTAGAAGGGCTTGAGATGCTTGTTCAGCTTTACCTCCGAGGCGTTCAACACTGCAGTTCTGCCTTCGAGGTAGCACAGGAGAGTGTCGCACTGTTCCATTGTAGTATACAGTCTTTCTGACATGATGTCCAGCGTTTTCTCCGCTACCCCATTCGTTGGCTTCTCGCTAACGGTCGTTTCATTTGCGTCCACGTGTGGCTTATCACATTTCACTTCCACATGTTGCTTGGACTTCCTGTTACGAATGATTTCGATCTGACGCAAGTGGCGATCTTTCTGTAGCGTCAGCGATTCCAAGGCAGTGGCGGAAGATGTCACTTTGAGTGCTTCTGTCAGATAGTCTACACGAATAGTAAGAACCATACAGCACAATGAAGTTTACATAATGAAAAATGTAGAAAATGAGAAACAGTCACATATCTGCACATTTCTGTTACTTTCAATGAAGATCCCAGCTGGGATAAATCTGATAGAAATTTCACTCAAAGTGACCAGACGCTATTGTGACTCTTCAGAAATCCTTAGATTAAGATAGATAGATACAGAGAAAAAATTGTCCAAATAATAAAATATATTACATTAATGAAAATTATTTGTACATTCATTTGTAGCAAATTTATGACCATCTCAAAACTTATTATGAATACTGGTCAAAATTTAGTAAACCCCAAGGCCACCATTGTCCAACAGTCACGTGTATCATGATGTCATGTGATTCTTCTATGGCTAGTTTTGCTACTCTCATAACTAATATTGTTATTGGTCAAGTTTTGAGTTAAAAATCCTTAGAACATGATTGTTTAATTTAAGTTAACCATAACCTTAAGTTTCATTAATAAATATATTATTTTCATCATTGAATATAAAACTATCTGTGAAACCCTGACAAAGATAGGTAGCATTAAGGCATTTCACATTAACCTGTATCTGGTATCTAGACTTCTAGAGTCATCATGTACTTGTGAACACTTGCAAAAATACATCTTCCATGGCTTTAAAGTCGTTACTGCTAATAAATGTGGCCCAGCAGAATAATAATGCTTTATACTGGTAAGCTGAAGCATCACTTTACAGCATTCTCACAATCAATTATAAAATAAAAAAATTAAGTAAGAAATATAAATGCTAACAGGTATTATTTAATTCGAGAATAAACATAAAGTGGTCACATATAAAGTGGTCTTTGGCTCTATGATAATGGCACCATCAAAGTTATAATAGTACATTTACAAAACAAGCAAGGGTAGAACACACAGATTATCTGCTTCTGACCCATTTATTCATTTGTCCAGTTATATTACCTGCAGCTTTTTCATGGCAGCTAATTGCTTCATCATACTTGCCACATGCCTGATGTACTTCGGCTTTCCGTGCTTGTTGGTGTGCCTAACAAGAACACAAATTACATTCTTTACACTTTGGTTTCACTGTTCAGACATTAAGCAAACAAGTCCTATTCAAAAACAATTCCATTTAAAGATGACCCATTGACCCTTGATAAACTTCAGAAAAGGCCAGTGGCACCCAGAGCCCTTAAGCAGCTGAAACTTTAAAAGAGACAAGCCAGAATGTATAGAACACAGAACGTGTTGAGCAAATTTTAATCGTCATGATGGTCAGTTAGCTTAGGGGTTAGTGTCATTTGTAATAAAACAGGATCTTCTGCAAAGCACGACACAAGAAATCAAGGCATCCTGATATAAAAATTATGCTGGTTATCATCAGTTTAGTGTCATGAGGATAAATTAGGAGTTATCTCGTAGCTTACACTGAGAAATCCTATAGTCGATGTTTTGAAATTATCTGGAAATTGAAGAAAGTAAGAAACTGTTAGTATTATAAAAGCTGTGGGATGAAAGAGGAAAATGTTGATCGTAAAACAAGGAGTAGGATATTGATAATAAAATGGAAGTAGGATACGAATGAAATGTTGATTTTAAAGAAGAAGTTGGAATTCACATGAATTTGGTACCGTAGCAAATCGGCGAAACCCAAATCGCTGAAAGGAAATAGCTGAAACTTTTATACAGGGAGAAACTATTATCGCAGCAGTTCCCAACCTATGGGTCGCGACCCCAACGGGGTTGATTAACTATTTGCATGGGGTCGCCTGGGACGTTCAGAAAAATACTTTAAAAGGTTGTCAGTGCACAGTTTCTGGTATTTAATAGTTCTTGTTATTACAACTCTAGCTACAATAATTATGCAAATTTTAGCCTATTTTCTTGTATACTGTAGTTAATTGATTCAATAGATTACAGCAATTTCATTTTATCTTCTCATTGAGGTTGAGTTCACTTTTACTCCTAAAATCTAAACAATATCTGGTGGGTGCCAAAACTACTTTGTCAGCTACAATAATAGGCCATAATATCCTAGATTTCTTCGTAATAATTGGATAAGATTCAAGAACGTAGCTGCATACCATTTTATGAAATTCACAAAATTGGATACCATATAAACTTCATAAAACCCATAAAATGAATCAGGGCGAGATGAGTTTCAGGAAACAAAAATATACGAACAAATTTCTGAAGTGTGGTTTTACTTTTACCTCCATACTTGCAGCGGGAATTGAAAAACTACAATGCGTTATTTGTAATGATATTCTGTCATCAGAATCTATTTAACCAAACCAGCTGAAACGGCATTTTGATAGCAAACATTCCAATACGGTAGGCAAAGACGTACAGTAGGCCTATTTTAAGAACAAAGCTGATAGCGTTAAGAAAGGAAGACTCGATTCCGATGGCTGGTACCGACAGCAAATTTGGGCAGCTGTTGAAGCTTCATGTGTGGTACAACTGTAATAGGTTTAAGCCATGAAACCTCACACAATTGCAAAGGACTTGTTGATCCCAGCGACCAAGGACATGGTTCGAATTATGCTTGGCCCTGAATGTGTGGAAAAGTTGAATCCAATTTCCTTATCTAATAACACTGTCAGAAGAAGGATTGACAACATGTCAGCTGATATAATTGATCAGGTGGCGAAAGTGTAGAATCGGGGCCTGTAGAATGCGAAAGTGTAGAATCGGGGCCTGTAGAATACATACAAAATACATACAGGTAACGTATGACGCAGCTAAACCGCTATTGCTTGACCTACAAATACACTGTCTATACAGTATAGAGAACACACTAAGGTCTGACGTCATGACACAACTGGTTCGCAGACATTTGGTTCACTATGCAGTATCGTGTACTAAGTAGATATACGATGAAAATCTAAATTAAATTCGAAGTGGGA
>JAQFXW010001826.1:0-14090 GCA_034693945.1 Dendrobaena attemsi
GTACAAATAAAGAATATACTTACTTACTTTACAGCTGGATTTATACTGCACTGCCCTAACGCATATTTCCAAATATAAATGTAATAATTTAGTGAGGGCAAGCAATATTCTATAAACTTGCTATCATTTACGTTTCTTGGTTCTTTTTAAAGCTTCGATTCTTCTTTCTCAATTTTTACAATTAATTGCTGAACTCCACACATCGCATCCCTCGAGTAGGCCTGTGTTTACCTAGAGCTTCGTAGCACGTTTAAACTACCAATGCCAGTGATTTACATTTACAGGTGTCGCAAGGCCCGTGGCCAAACCGAAAGTACAACACCTTCACTTTTTCATGAGTAACCAATCCTCTAATATAGATTCCTTGATTATATTTTTATGATAATTCTTAAAAATTTGAGTACAACTTGATCAATATAGAGTGAATTTTTCAGACTCGATAGAGAGAAAAGAAGTTTACACAAAACTTCTATCGTGAATTGCAACAGTTTTTGTAACAGAGCTCTTCATAATTTCGTGTGGCTTTGTTTTGCAATCAGCTGGGACAGGTCTTCTGTTCTTCGATTTCTGCCGGATTCTGAGGATTTTGGAGAAGCAAAACAACGATCATCCGTTATTCTGGATTTATGAAAATGTGGCCAGCATGAACAATGAATCTCGAACGATCATCTCCAGATGGTTTGAAGTAAGTTCACTTTTGATGTCTTTATTATAGCAAACAAAGCATATATCAGTAATCTTATTTATCTAAAGCAGATGCAATGAAGACCTAAAAGGCTGAAGGAGAAAATCATTTCTTAGAAAATAATCTATGAGTCTGTAACTAACTGACATCAGACAGAATCAGGTAGATATATTCTATTCTATTAGAGTATTTATAAATTTTATATAGAACTTCATAATATGAACTATTCAGAGGCGCTACCCACTAATGCGCTGACACTGAGTCGGAGTTAGCACGCCGAAGTACCTCATTTACTATGCCATCTGAATAATTTCAGTTAAGCAAACCTACTCTATCTTAGATCTTATATTCTTCGTACCAGTGACTATTCCAATATTATATTAAGCCTCTTCCCAGAGCAATTGTGAGTGAAGGACTTGCTGAAGGACCTTACACAGTGGCTTGAAGTGGATTCGAAACCTGTGACCCTTACATACAAGGCACCTAACTACACCACTGCACCACCGTGCCATACCTAACTAGCACAGAGTTCTTCCTCTATGACACTGGAGAATGTCAAGTGCACTTTTGTAAAGTTATTCAGTCTTTAACACATTCCCCACGACGGGAGATATCTTCCAACAGCGAAAGAATCTAACTGACCATTCGATGACCCCACAGTGACACCGACGGGTCTATTGATCTCCGACGCGCATAAGCCGTGCCATAATTTATACTCTGTATGCGCTTCGCGGCGCTCGCCGCTGGTCTAATGGATCACAGCCTGTGCTGAATCGACTCAGATGCTAATCAGACACGCATCACTGCTGTCAAAGACCATTGAGACGGCAAGATCCATTGTAGCATTGTTTGCATTGTTAGGCCTATCAATACAGAACTGGAGAACCAGATATCTCGACCCTCGCGTCTAGGCATACCAAATTTATGACGAGATATCTCGTTCCTAACAGTTAAAGTGTTAAGCGCAATGCGCCTGAAGACTATGTAGGCTAATATACGCTAAACTCCGATGACATCACGCAGAAGTGACTGTAGTCGGATAACACATGCCGAAGCGCACACCAACGCGATCAATTTTTCGTTGGAAAATAAGATCCAAAGTGAAAGTGGTCGGAAAAAATAAAGACGAAACTTCTTGCTAAAATCCCGATTCAAAGTAACTTGATGTGAAGTATAAACAAAACTGGTACAAATTAGATAAAAGATGCGAAAATAAAAACATGCATAACCGCATCTACTCTGGTACCCTACTCTCAAATCTATGTGTATATGTTGTTGTGTTGATTCAGGAGTTGAAGGTCTATCAGTCAAAAATAGACGACATGTCTCGAGCTGAAATCCAGAAACAGATCCTGGAGAAAAAGGTTCAGGTGGGGCTACATTTAAATTCTGCCGTCTGTTTCAGCATTGTTTCATGGACCTTGAGTGCTGCTCAGCACATTTGGTAACGTAACATTAGAACCAAGAGAGTAAATCGTAAATTCGAAAAGGAGCCATGGAGCCTTGTTGCTTGACGGGAAGGGATTTGTAAGGAGATGACGAGTGGAAATAGGCCATACATGTACCTCATCTTGTGTGATGTTAGTATAGGCTAAGTTTGAGGTTGGACATGCCATATCCTGTAACTGATCAGAATGTCTGCATAATAGATATACACAACAGGGTTCGACATTTTCCACTAGGCCTGAAATTTAATTTGTGAAGTTGATTGTCAGGGCAGTGGGTATGGTTTGGGCCGAACTTCTCTGCTATTGTCTTCAGAGGCACTTTTCAAGACTCCGCTGGATATAAAGGATTTCATTTCCCATCTACTAGAACTTTTAATTTATTTAGTTTCAGACTTCCATCAATTGCTTTAATCTCTTAATGGTTAGATATTTCAACAGGTACTTTAAAGGTGCTGTAGTTAGTTATTTAGCTTTGGGATACGAATATATCTAGGTGCATAGTGCTTACCATATTTGAGTGCAGTTGTCTTTTAAATTCGTAGGGCTTGATGTTAGCTACAACCAGCCATTCTGTCTCTGTGTCTCTTGTTTTCTTCTCTTGCATTGTTCACATTTTTGAAAGACCTTTAAATAATTAATTATCTGTACTTCTTGATTCCTAGTTTTACATTACGTCTAATCTAAGTGGGTCATTTTGAGGTGCCAGGCATGTGCACGGAGTTTTTAAAATGTGTGGAGTAGGTTGAAAATCGAAGTTTTTGGTCAATGGATGTCAAATCTGTTTGGGATAATAAAGCAAGTATGACGCTGATAGTGGTGGTGGTGTTGGCAGGTGATAGAAGTCAATAATTACAACAGAGCAGCAGCAAACGACATTGAACAGATCAGTCGTGAGTAGCAACGGCGCAATTTATGCGATGTGAATTATTTGCTTTTAGGTAATGGAAGAAGAGAACGTTCGAATGAAGAAGGACCTCATTGACCTGAACCTGGAACTGGAAAAGTCCAAGTCTGGTGTTCATAGCAACCGGGAGCTGCATAGTCTTCAGCAGCAGCTAAGCATCAAGATAAATGAGATGTATGTCTTAAATGATCGCCTGGCCGACATGTTGCTGCAGTCATGAGATCATGGAGGGAAAAGGTCATGGAGGGAAAAGACATAATTCAACTTTGAACAAGTCAAACTCGGTTCACGATTGGCATGGCTATTCATGGAATGTACCAATGGTTTGAATTCACATAGTGCGAATAATAGTACCAATTGTTACGAATGGAGTTACTAGTATTTAAATTAATATTATTGTTTTTAGATGCTATTTATATGACATTTTAATTTATTATTGTTACTAGTATAATTACTTATATGCCATTAATGCTTTCCTCATTAGATTCATTCTTTGCCACTATATCGCTCAGATTATTATTGCATTATTACTTTCCCACGATACGTATGATGCCTCAGGATTAACAAAATGAGGGGAGTGTTTTTCTAAATGACCTGTCTACACTTGTCAGGGATGTTTGTTTGGATGGAAAATTATCTGCAGAAGGCAACTGCAATGAACATGCATTGGATAGTTATAGATAAGAGCTTGTGGATGCAGTCTTCCTAATGCCTTCAGTGCAAGGAGGTAGCTAACATGGTTGATAAAAGTAATGTTGACTTACTTCTTGTTATTATTGATGTTTCATTATTATTATTTGGTTCCCAAGGTAAGAATTGTTGATGTCATGCTTGGTGACAAATGGAGCTGTGAAAAGTAAAGGCATTGAAACATCGATTGGTCCTAAATAAAATTTAGTAAAGAATTTGTGATGTGGTATTCCAGAACCTGGCAAAACTTATAACAGAAAGTTTACTCAAAGATAGCTATTGTATTGATTTTCAGTGAAAATTGTTTTATGTCATAATTGCATTGAAGAATTATAATTTTGCGCTTTATATTATATATTTAATTTTATAATGAAATTTAGAATGAAATTGAAAGGGGGTAAAAATTTAGATCCCCAGAGTGACTTGTGACTATCACATGATCATTTAAATGCCAAAATTAATGTTATAGGGGAGTTTGAGGAAAGAAAAGTCGCACTTTTCCTTGAGGAGCCAATGCGATTTCGTTTTTTTTTTATATCTGTGTTGGGTGGGTTAATTTAGTTAATTCGAGTAAAAGGTTCAAGGTAATTTCTTTATGAAGTAAGCACAGTATAATAAAACTCAAATTTAAAACTAATGCTGAATGACTTTGATATAACTGTGAAAATAACACTGAAAGCCCAAGTAATACCTTTGTTCATTTTCTTATGATCGAGTGCGTGTGTTAATATCTTTTGGCAATTTTCTCTAAACGATTTCTCATGAAGTGTTTGGTATCCAGCTGATATATCTTCTCAACAATTAGATCCACGAATAAACAATGGCCAGTTTGGAAAGATCTTGAATAGATATACAAAGATGACTTAAAGCCTAATTTTCTTAAATTGTGACAAACTGCCAGGTATCAGGATACTGCATCACATTTGTTGTTTTTATTTAAATTATTATATGGAATAATTTGATCCTTTTACTCTTATTACTATAATTTTTTTTCTTATACTTTTTTAAAAATAAAATCTAATAATAATATTGTTATCTTCCAGCAAATAAATTATTTTTAATGTAAACACAGTGAATTATCTCTGATCCGCTGGTTGCAGTTTCTAAGTCTTGAGCAAGTCATTTTATTCTTGATTCAGGATTCAGTTTTTACATTTCTCACGCTTAAGTTTGGATCAATGTTGCAGTTTTGAGTTGCTTTTGTATTTGCTTTATGTGGCTGTTAAAGTTACATGCAGTGAAGTATTGTTAAACCTTGAGTTATAACATGATATGATCCGTTTAACTATTCTTGGTGCTACTTTGCTTGCCTTTGCAGCGTTTCTTGCTTTACAAGAAATGCAGACTGCACAGCTTCCATATCATACACTATTACTTTTACCATAAGAATGTTATTTGTATATGTGCAATGTGCATGCCTGTCACTGTATAGTAAGCCTCGAGGAGTCTTTTGTTTCCAGCTTTAACTGTTCTGACTCTGAAAGAGAGTACTTGAGATGCTTATTGTTGTTTTCCCATTGAGTTATGTATGTACAATTTTTAAACTGCGTGTATGTTTATTCTGCTACATAAGTCATTCATGTTTGCCTTGATATAATGACACATATTATTCTGATTTTAACAAATTTATAGTTACAAGTACTATTCAGTTAGCCTATTCTACATAAATTTGCTTAATTACATTTGGTTTGCTAATTATACTGGCTTTTTTCATTATGATTTTATGCATTCTATGCTTCTAAGATTCCCAGTTTGCTGTTATCCCTTTCATATTGGACTTCTTGTTGCAGATGGTTATCGGTAACTTCAAAGTGTTTTTGTACTTTCTGTTAGAGCCACGCTTACACATTTAGTAAAAGTGCCTTTACAGTTGTTGAGCCTGTGCATGTGGTGGGTGTGAGGACTGTCAGTTTTAACTCCAAAATTAAGAATGTTTAACTATATTTTATGTCACAAGTTATTCCGTCCCATGATAATTTGTTTAATTTGATGCAAATTAGGATAAAGATAATAAAGAATCTTATGAATATTTTTGAGGAGTGTTTAAAATGAAGTGCCCAAATGCCTTCTATTTATTTGATGTTGTGGACATCTGAAGTGCCATTGATTATTTCTTATTTACCTTATTGTACAGCTCATTAATTATAGGAAGTAACATTTATCTATCTCAATCGATAAGAATTGTAGTCAATAGAAATGATGTTGACAATTCATGCATCCTATAGTCAGTGTCACATAACAGTTCAATTGATGATTAATTTAAGATGCAACAGCTTATTATTTATGCTTTTTAATTGTGTACGTCTATTCATTCTGAGCATTTGTTTTGTGCCCCTTTAAGAACCCACCCAGAGGTTCTCCCAGCCCACCCTAGAAGACAGACTTGATTGGCTTTAGGGACCAAGGCCCGTTAGCATGGAGTAATAAATAGAGCTTATGCGAGAGATCATTCCTGGTGGATGGACCTACAACCAAGAATGCGCAGTGACCAAGCAAGCCCGCAAATCAATGAGCTCACCCTATATCGCAGATCGGAGTACCAGACGCATAGCGCCACAGCAACATCAGATGACACTGGGAGAAAATGTTGCTTAGGTAAAATGAAACAGATCCAAGAAGGCGACAAGGGCGAGATACTGGAGCAACAATGCGGTAAGAGACCCACTGGAAACCAGTCAATTTCAGCTGCTGAAATCATGCAACAAAAATAGAAAATTCTGCTATGACTATTTGCAGATTTGATTAGTTATAATACTTCACCTTTAGTCAACAAAGTTATTCCTCACATCATTAGGCACCAATTTTTGTTGTAATAGGTGTTTCAGTGATTTAAGAATATCGTTGAGTTAATTGACAGTGAGCATTTTTTCTGCATGCCTTTCACTTGCATTTAATTTGTCCTTCTTCAGTGTAGTATTTGCCTTAGAAGTTCAAGAATGTTACAACTTTTGAGGCTATCTTCTTTCGCATTCGATCGAGTTGTTTACAAATCATGCATCCTATATAGGGCTACAATTATTACTACATGTTTTTTGCAATTATATGATACTGCAACCCTTTCATAGTGGTTTTTTTTTCATGTAATATGAATTCGACTTAGGTGCAGATTCACTGTATTATGCAGACTTTGATATGAATTATTTCAAAGTAGCAATGTCAATTATTGAATTTCACACTTAATTGATTTTGCAATTAACTGCACTTGTAATCCAGTGGCCATTGCATTTACTTTATTGTTTGAGCTATTTTTACACTTTATCACAATATAAGTGAATCAGATATTCATTAAGTTCACTCTATTCTGAGTCTGCATGTATCCATGTTGGGTATCATAAGCATAATGTCTTCTACAGTCGAACACTAAACTGTCTATGGCCGATTTTAGTGACTGTCGTCAGTCAGCTGCATCTCTTGATTATTATTTCTGTTCTTAGTTGCTACTACATGCTTTATTGTTTTGTCATACTTTGCCTATTATCAAATATCATCTTTCTCAAATATCTTCAGACTTATTTTAATTTTTTTCTTGGTTATCAGGTAATCAGTCCTGAAGCATGTTACAGTGACTATAATGTTTTCTTTTGGCTCTTGTGATCGATATATCCGACAATGCATATTAGAGTATTATCCTAGCTGATATTAGATTTTGATCAGCTTTGGCTTTGTGGATTGTCTAGTCTCTTGCTCTCTATCTCTCTCTTAAGGATGGTTTCGTAACCATATAGATTCTTTTGAATTGCTTTTGCACTTTATTTTTTGAGCTTATCGTATTAATCTGTTACTTACTCACTGCAAATCTAGGTTTTTGGAAGAGAAAAAACTTGGTGCTATGAAGTTCTATGTTAGTGGAGTCAGTCAAGGACTTGTTTGAAGATTGGAATGTGATAGTGAGCATCACTGAGCTGAAATGGGTATCGAGTAGCATTGAAATGTCATTCTTTGTTGATGCAAAGAAATCAAAATCCTGTTTGCATGACAGCGAAATTAGGGGTAGTAACATTTGGACCTCTGTAACAACAAAAGTTTACTATTGGTGCACTGCAGCCTTAACTCTCTCATTATTAAAGGGGATTATGCGAGGAATCTGTAGTTTCCATGATAAAATGTCTTGAAACTGTAAGAAGTGACACGAGTAAATAAAAGAAACAGTAAAAATTAGTGATATCTAACCTTTGCAAACAGTTTAACATTATTCCTATGGATTCAGTAATTCTTTCATGTTTGATTATTAACGATATTAATAAATAATAATAAGTGCTTTATATATTACACTATGCCTTTGTTCTAGATTGCTGCTATTTTACATTCATTGTATAATACTGATGTCATAGTAACGTCTGGCAAGTATAACGTTTGGAATCGAAAGCCTACTGAACGTTTAAAACGTCTGCGACATGTTTAAGCACACTTATTCACAGTGATCTACAATTACAGTGTAATACTTTGTAAGCGTATATAAACTAATTAAATTATTTTTATCCTCTTTTTATGTATATCTCATGACAGATTTCTAACATGATTAGTTGCTGTTTCCGTAGTACAACTAACAAATATACATGACATGTTCGTTGCTTGATTGTTCAATATGTTTTTGTAATGTTGGTCGTTTCTTTTAATGGCTGTAGTGAAACTTTTCATGAAATTAATATTGGCTGAAATGTCATACGAGACAAAAAGAAAGTACAAATCGATTAGGCTTTGATTTGATTTCTAGCCTAAATTTAGTTTAACAAGCAGCTATTATTTTAGGTTTCTCTGATTTGCCTTTTATTTAATCCATATACTCAGTTATGCTGATATGATGCCATTAATGATGACTAACAAGTTTTAGGAATGTTATTATTTGTTTTTGACAATTTGATTTTTTGAAGAGTGTTAATCACAATAAAGGTGGAAAATTAATGGATGAAGCTCCCCAAAGTGGGGTCTGAGGCTCTGCCCCAGCAGACAGTAGAATTTTTATAATTTGCTGCCTGAAGTATATTTTGGGCTCTTATTTACTTCCAATTTGTCAATGATGATTTTAACCCTTTGACTACAATTAGGGTAAAAACGACCCCACAAGGTTTTCACTAGTGCTGCATGTCCTCCTAAGTGATATCGACCTAGCGCCAATAGCCAACGGAATTTTGATAATTTGATGCCAAATGGAGTACATTTTGGGTTCATATGTACACTTTACTGCAAATCTTGTTAACTGTATGGGATCGGTAACCTATTACAGGAGTTTTACATTAAATCAACCACTCACAATTATACTGTTAGAACTGTCTTGTCTCTGCTGACGAGCCTAGCCGAAAAGGAGCTTTGAAAATTGAAATACAAACTACGATTCTTCTCTTACCAGTGGCCCGCCTGAATTTATATTATACTGAGAGTCGCTCGACGTTGAATTTATATTTCATCTGGTTAAGAATGGAGGTGTTCTGCATTCATAGCAGAGTGGCTAACAGATTTCAGATTGTAACTGGTATCAGCGGTGATTTTTTCTGTGTTTTTAAAGAAAAACTTGAAAACTTAATAAACCAAGAAATTTAATTTTTTTCAATTTTATAAAAATAATATTTTTAAGGATTATTAATTTACATTCAAAATTATATATTAAGACATTCAGTTCAGATCAGTCCAGTTTAGATCAGTTCAATTCAATTATATTATAATTATGTTTTTAAGGATAGCTTATAAACATTAATTCAATTTCTTAAAACCTAAAATAAGAACTTTAATTGTAATAAAATCAACGGCTACCAATTATTTTGTATTTATCACTCAGAAATCTCAACTGAATTAAATTTTGAGTTGTTTTCTGCACGTCACCTGAAATAGGAAAGTCTTAGAGCCAGAAATCCATAAAAAAACACCACACACCAACTTCATTTCCCAAAAGACTTTGTGTTTTTCCACCTTTGGCAGATATATAGCCTACATGTAGCAGACCTAACTCATAAATTTTATAGGCATTGATTAGACTTCACAGATTGCACACATGGTCAAGATGAATGCTTTTAATAATATTGAAACCCTTTTCCAGAACAGAAGCAGTATAGTCTAACAACGATCATTTAATAGTTTCAGGAAAATCTACGGACGACACTAAAATTAATAATAACGCAAGACTAATTAATGACACTTCTACAAACACCAGCTAAATTCCAAATTCTGAAGAGACTAGAGTTCTACGTCAAATATAAACGGACAGAAATAACAACCAAATTAAGAGTTAAAACTGCTAAATGTAAAACAAAGTAGCCAACCGACATGCTGTATGCTGTCTGCTAAATGTCAACGAGTATGAAATCTACACGCCACCCAACGACCGCCACAGAAACGTCACCTCTGCAAGTCTCGTTACAATAACGCATTCTACCTTCATGATGAACTACACTGATAGCAGTCGAACTTGATGAGAATCTGATGAAAACTACAGGCCCTCTTATAGCTGTAGGCTCGCTGGTCTGTTTGTAAAGGCAGTATAGGCACACGAAACATTTTGATAGCTCAAATAATGAGTCTAGGTGTCACTATCAGGACTGCACAGTAGGCCTACACACCCTACAATTTTGTCTGCAGAAATATTATAGTTCCAAGGTCACAACAGGACCCTATGGCAGCACAGAAAACTTAGCCTACTTTGTACAGGCCTAAAGTAATTGGGTTTCAGACAGAACAATGAAGTATTTAATTATCCCGTAGGACATTGGCCTGCTTAGATTAGGTCTAGACCTATCAGAATACTAACTCAGACAGCACCATTGCACTGTGGAGTGTGGCGGATGAATTCATTTTCGGAAGTTGGGACTAAAGAAGGTCATCAGCTATTTTCGGAACTTGGAGGCCCCCCCATCCATGAGCGGAACCCAAACTCCGCCCATGCTGTTAACTATAAAAGAAGATACGCAAACTCGTTAAGGGACTTAATTGTGTGTGATATCATCGCTGGGTGACGCTGCTGCCTGTTGACTGTTGACGTCGCCAGTTGACGTTTATTTGTTGCTCATCAGGTTGGGCCAACCAGCGGAGTCGAGTTCACGCTTCATCTGACATATGACGCACAAGGAGCAGCAGCTCGTCAGCAGACAATCGCGCAATATATTGCCCTGTGGCGAAAATAGACAATCAAACATGGTCACCGATACAATACACAGTCCATAATTTGATATCGCCCTTCTTATAGAGTTCAAAAGTTCACGCACGTCCTTCTATCTATTATCTATTTGGTCATTTATAAAGCGCCTCTCTCAGCAGATCAATAATTCAGCAGAACAATAATTATTGCAAGTGAAGGACTTGCTCAAGGTCCCTACGCAACTGCTTGAGGCGAGGTTTGAATCTGCGACCCTTTGGTCACAAGGCAACGACCTTACCACTGCTCCACCAAGCCTCCGTGTTTGAAGACAAGCGCTCAAACCAATCTGGTGGGCCTACACGGCCTGGTATATACAATCCGCGTAGTAGGTCTATGGCTTATTGGTTTATTGGGACGCGTTAGTGTAGTGGTGAAGGTCGCCGCCTCGCAACCGAAAGGTTGTGGGTTCGAATCCCACCCACCGCCTAAGAACCTTTAGCAAGTCCTTCACTCACAATTGCTGAAGCGCTTCGGCGCGTAAAACTCCGACACACGCTCGGGCTGTAGTCAGGAACCGCCTCTGAATAGTAGTGGACTGTAAGGGGCGGTATAGAAATACACACATACATACATACATACATGGCCGTGTCTTTGAAATTAAGTAGAAGCCTAATTTACTATTGGTCTCATCTTATGTGCACTAGCCTATACGGTTAATTTTGAGCTTTTGACGTAGGGCTGTGTTATAAATAAGACGGTATAGGCGTCGTATAACTTACTCGAATTCCTAGCATCAGACGGACTTTGATGCGTAGAGCCATAAGTCCTCCTGGAACAACGCATGGAACGCAGCAGTGTTCACCGATGCGCCTCGATATCTGTCCAGAACAACAAGGTCCGCAGAATGCGACGAGAGCACCTGTGATAAACAGATCCAATCAGATCTGAATAATAAAAACATGCTAGACGCATTCTCAATTTGGTATAGGCTTACTTTAAGTCACACGAGAACAACGAGAACTTCATATTAGATAATAATTGTAGGCCCTCTAGTTGAAATTAATCCAATCTTAGGTAGCCTAGTAGTAGATAATTCAAGACTTGGCCTGAAGTCCCGTTTGCAAAATGGTGTTGCCGGAATTTTTCACTTCCACGGGGTCAGTGGGACCCTAGACATGAAAAATCACCGAAGTGCTTTCCCGCCACCGAGCCCATAAATTCTTGTTCTTACAGTTCTTGCAGTCGTCGGTGCAATGGAAGAGACCGGATTGCCATTCGCGATTTCCGGTGATGACGTGGTTGGTCGTCTGTCCAGAACTGGTCACCTGACGAGTGACCACCGTAGTCGTCGTATGAGACATCGCCCTCTGACCAGTCTAATCGTCTGAACAAAAGCAAGTAGGCCTAATACTTGTAGGCCTAATGCGAAACGAAACTGAAGGTATGTAAAATAACTAGGCATATATGTGACGTAACGTTGGACGAAATCATGAAAGTCAGTAGGCTAATGCTATAGGCCCTATGTTCAGGGGCTTCTATCCCCCCCGAGCAGCCGGGCTCAAAAACGCATGATTCTCCATTCCCCCCGCCTCAAAAATATTCTTCCATCCCATCTGACCAGTCTTCCCCCTATTTCTGAAAATTATACATTATAAAATGTTCCCCTCTGTTTTCCACCGGGCGCGCTTGCGCCCGCTTGTTATAGGGATAGAAGCCCCTGCCTATGTTATAGGCCTATAGGCCTGTCAGTTGCTATTCGTGCGGAACTGAACTCACTGATTATTCGATTCAAGTGAATACATGAAATATAATTATGCGTTGTGTAGGTCTAGGTCTGCACAGAAGTTTCAGAAATTAGCGTAGGCCTATCTGAATGTCATTAATCCTATGTCGAATATTTTTTGCGTCTTAAGATGTCTTAATGTGTGTTAGGCTATAGCCTAAGATAATCAAGGTCGTTGGTTTTTTAAATATAAAATAATGCATCGATTACGAGTTTGCGACATTAACAGTGTACTCCAAGTAGGCTAAGCTTATTAAAGGTAAGACAATATGTTGATTGGCCACTCACCCAGAAGTTACAATGCAAACCCTACTACCTAGTATGCCAGCTCCGCGTATTTCCTGAACGCCAGCTGACCCGTTAGTAAGCGATGCATCCAATATGCCACTACAAGGTATTGCTGTTTTACTGTCAGCCTCTGGGCTGCAGCTGTTCTGGATGACCTATTTAAAGCGAGCATCTCAGGCCGAGCAGGTAACCCGTCGTAGGTAAAAGTCGTCGCTCGCAGCGGCCTATAAGGCAACAGGCGTAGAGGGGAAACGATCGAATGGTCACAATAAAGATGCGCGTTGTGAGACACACACGCCTACACGCGCGCGCACGCACACACACACGCACACACACACACACACACACACACACACACTCAGACGCGTAGACCACCGCCTCCGATGTCTATTGATTTATTTATTGATATAATATAGTTTCTTCGTATCTGCCTGTGATGCACATCAGTCGATATTACCTGCGCCACCCGTTAACTATATGTGATTTCAACAGCAGCACATCTTAAGGATGGATGAGGATTGTGGCTCAATAACTAGGCTGCAGCACATGGTCCCTGTGTTGCAGGCCATAGTAGTCAGTCATGTCTCTCTGATCTCCAATGAGGGGAAGCGTCGATATGCATGAACACACACCATCATTATCCAAATGATAACATTATGATGACTCACTAACACAACAGAGGCGTAGCAATGGGGGCGGAGGGCGAGTCGCCCCGGGCGGCACTTTGGCAGGGGCGGCAAATTGGAGTGGAAGAGACAGAAAAGTAGCGAAAACAGGACTTTTTTGATTGAAAACAGGGAGTAAAAGGAAAGGCGGCAGATCTCGTTAGGGGTGGCAAAACGAAGGATTGGTCGAAAACAGGAGGAGGGACAGAAGAAAAACTGAGATTTCAGGCGAATGACTAAAAAAAAGTCGTCAGAAATTTCGTAAGGGAAAATGAGGAAATTTAAGGCGAATTACTAAAAAAAGGTCGTCAGAAATTTAGGGTGTAAAAGGAGGAAAATTTGGGACTCGCCCCGGACGTCAATACGGCTCGCTACGCCACTGTAACACACTGTGATAATTTTAGCCAATGCAATCTTGGCTTTCAGTGGCGGATCCAAGGGGGGGCCCGGGGGCCCGGGCCCCCCTTAGCCATAACCATAACCCTAATTCATTCCGTAAAACTAACCCTAATTTCAACGCTAACCCATTTAAAATTAATAATAAATTAAAATGAAATCCAA
>JAQFXW010001827.1:0-14088 GCA_034693945.1 Dendrobaena attemsi
CGCTAACGACTAAACTGCAAACACAGTCCAGCACGCTAACCACTACACTAACCAAGCACTACATGTTGCATACGTACACATTTTACAATGGTTCGTAGCACATACTTTCGCAAGTATATCGATAATGGATGTGTACTCTTATATACAATACATACGTTCAAACATATGCAATGCAGTATATCTGTTACATGTATATGCATACACTATGCAGTAACGAAGAAAGCCTGTTGTTAGGTCAATATAAAAGGCGTTAATCTGCTGTTGTTACACGCCTTAACAATTCATATCGTCGCAGTTGCTTCTGTCAAGCATACTATATAAAACATCGTCTATGGACGTCCATCGGGGGAGAACATTTTTTACGTCTCAGCAATTAAGCCGTAACCTGGCGCGGGATCGCTCTACCGTCATACGATGCTTTTACGCTCAGCATCAACTATAACGATGGTTTCCTGGGCTGAGCGGATGTAAAACTGCCAATTCCAAGCTGTAGCCGTAGACGACAATATACCAGAAAGCCACAGAGCTGACCGTAGCCGGGCGGAGCAAACAGCCTTTGCCGTCAGAGGACCGTATATACACATGCATACAATGCATGCATACAATGCGCTGGTTGGTAATTACAGTGTTCTAGGTTGTCCAACGTCTCGTATGCTGCAATCAAGAAGAATTCCCGATTCCATTTCGTGTGGTCAAAGGTCGTCGGGTCCAGTCTATCAAAGCACAGCATAACTGGAGATAAACGATCCGAGAACTGTCTACGAACATTTGTGGGGCACTTGGAGAAGAGTGCATGACCAGAATCGATCATAAATAACTGATGATTCTTCTACTGGTTCCGGGAAACTTGTAGACCTACTGTAGTCTCCTTAGTACGCATGCATGATGTCAACAACATAAATCTTCGCACGAAATAGACTCTTTGGAGCTAATATGTGTCGAAGCAAGAGGGGCAGAGATATAATGTAGGGTAAGGTGTATTGTATATTGGAACTTTTGGATAGTGCATCTTACAGAAAAAGTCTACTCAGAAGTTAACTTCTGACGCCAGGACTTCAAGGAAAAAGACAAGACATCAAAGGCTCAGAAAAACGCTGCTCAGAAGAACGCAGTTTTGGAGCTATGCACATTATCTGTTACGATCGATAATACCACAGTTTATATAATTGCAGCTATTTTTAGAAGAACAACTATTTTTAGAAACAAACAATAGTCAACAGGCAGCAATGTGAGTCGACGTACTGTGTAATTCTATATACTGCAGATAGTTCCGTCCTCATTTGCTTGAATAATGAATCTGACAGTTTCCGCGTTAGTCTGTATTAAATGCTGCTCAATTAACTCATATTATTAAAGGTATACCTCTGTCTATAGTGAGTTATGATTCTCCTGAGGTCTCCGTGACTCTGTTACCCGAACTATACTGTCAATCGCTATAAGAACTGCAGACGTTGATTCATCTGGGAATAACAAATAATTGTTTGAATTGAATTGAGTTGCAAGAAGAAGAACCCAAATACTGCACCCGTCATGTGTACGAGTTGTACATGAATTGCTGTCAATTAAAATGTGCTTTGTTTGCAATAACTAAACGAATAATAAGCTTAAGCTAGTCCAGAAACTTACAGAGATTCACAAGAGGAGCTAAGCATGGATATAGAAGTAGTATATTAATATCTATAATTATTCACACATACCCAGTGAAATTGAGTCATAATGTATTTTCTCCATGCAACCCGTGTATAGGATGCTACGTCGTATCCTATATAATAATCACATGTGCTGCCCTCTCGTGGTCGCCCTTTTGATTGATGCCGACAGCCGAAGAGGGCTGACTCTTAGCTGCTGCTGCTGCTGCTGGTACGGAGGCAGAGGAAGATGCGGCGCCACTAGCCATCACTGAAACATGGACATCGATGAACATTTCAAGACGGACGCCGATGAATGGCTACTTGCCTTAAGCCAATTAACTGGAAAACGTCGCTAGATGGAGCTTTCTCCCATCTTTCCTCTCGTCATCTGTGGACGGTTGCAAATGACAGCAGACAGTCCCTGGGAAAGGACCACTGACCTACTCAGCTGCACTTCGACGCTCTGTATACACGATCATTTCCAGCTCGAGTAAAAGAAATGAATAATCTGCTAACATAGATACTCGGCTGATGCTCTAGATTCACAGAGTTTTCAGTCATTCAATTTCCGGTTCCTGTTTTCCTATTCTGCTTCGTGAGAAGTGACACCTGGGATAACTAATTTTTCTGAGGGCGTAGTGGTACAGTTATGCCTTGTGACCAGTGTAACGCAGGTTCGAATCCACCTCAGTCACTGCGCATCAACCTTGAGCAAGTCCTAAATTCACAAGTGCTCTGTTGGAGAGGATTTCGTTTGACTGACAAAACACTGGTAGGAAGAATACGAGCTCGAAGATAGAGCTAGTTCCGTTGGTATACCTTGTGGGGGGAGGGGTAGCGTAGTGGTGAAGGTCGCCGCCTTGCAACCGAAGGGTTGCAGGTTCGAATCACACCCGCCGCGTAAGGACATTTAGCACTCACAATTGCTCAAACGCTTCGACGTGTGAAACTCCGACACACCTGCGGGCTGTAGTCTGGACCGCCTCTGAGTAGTAGTGGTCTGTAAAAGGCGGTATAGAAATACAAAAATACAATACAATACAACACAACTTTCATCAACCAGATGGCGTAGTAAATGACTCGGTTTGGCGTGTCAACTCTGACTCAGCATTAGCGCTGTAGACGGGAGCGCCTTCATTCGTATGCTTATGTTCTCAGGTCAATGACGTATAACGTGTATCCATCAATTTAGACCTATTTGCTTATTAAATTGAGAGGCGACTATAGGGTAGATCTAGACTCGTAGAGTCGCCGACCTTGGCACCAGTATATCGGCCTATCGGCGAGAAAAGATCTCCGTTATATTAGAGCAATATTTTAAGCTGCAGGGATCTGTCAATGCAGTTGGAGTCCTCTGCATAGCGTCATATAGGCTGAGGAAAATACTTACTCTAGCATAAAAATATTAACGTACGCATTATAAGCGCATCGATTTACATAGCGCATTTTCGCACTGTTGCGTATACACACACACATGTGCAGTTGTGCACATAGTGGTACACGTCTTGCATGCACACACACACATAATTAGATTTATGCATTGTAGCTCCATGCACACATAAAACACAAATATGCAAACAAAAGCATATAGACGCATAGGCGTAGGCCTGTATAGGCGAACAAACAGACGTATACAGACGAACAGGCGTTTGATTTGCGCATATTATGCTTTGTATTGTATGATAATTATGTCGAACGATAATAAGAGAAAGGTTGCAGCGGCTCCTATAATTGTTGACTCTCTCTATAGAGTCTAGAGTAGACTAATTTATGCATAAGGGGCAGCTCAGCTGTTCTATGGGAACCCGAACCATGGTTGGTGGTGAACGTTAAACATATTTAATTAGCGTCTCATTTACTACGCCATCTGGCGAATGAAGGTTAAGTCTATCTGCGAGACTCTATCTTTGATCTTAAATACTCTTCGTATCAGTGTTTTATATCCATTTTATACTATAAGGTCCCCACGAGCAATTGTGAATAAAGAACTCGCAGGACATCTCTACGCAGCGGATTCAGGTGAGCTCGAACTTGCAACTCCACTGCTGCATGCACGGAATCGAACACCACCATTACATACGATGAGGAATTGTGAATGGAAGCTGAACGTAAGACCATATATGGGACGCGGTGAAGGTCGCCGCCTTGCAACCGAAAGGTTGTGGGTTCGAATCCCACCCACCGCGTACGGACCTTTAGCAAGTCCTTCACTCGCAATTGCTGAAGCGCTTCGGCGTGTAAAACTCCTACACCCTATGGCTGTGGTCGGGACCGCCTCTGAATAGTAGTGGATTGTAAGAGGCGGTATAGAAATACACACATACATACGTACATACAATGCACGTCTGCGTAACTCAGCAAACTCTCATTTAAGAAACACGCTCAATCTTACCCGACAGATGTTTCGAAGGCTCTCCATTTACGGAGGCAGGTGTCGAACTCCGAGACCCGACAGTGTTTCCTTCGTTGAACGGCGATTTCAGCGTATTCGGATCGTCGATTACGTTAACGCAACTGACCTCCAGCAACGAATCGTTGCTGTTTTCGTCGACGGTCGTCGAATTCCTCCGCGCGGTCTCATCGCCCTGAGTTTCAGATTTCCTATCGTCCGTAACGATGACTGCGTCTGTGACGTCATCGTCACCGTTTGCTTCCAGCGACATCTGTTCGACTGTCATGTCGTCGATGTCGTGTTCGTCTCCTGAAAGAACTCCATTCGACAAGCGCTCTTGTAATCCATTTTGCGGTGGATTATTCGGTTTAAGCGATGTCGACTTTTTCGCAACATTCTTCATCTTCACCCTAAATAGCACAAAAGCAGAATTACAAGCTGTGGTATCTGTGTTCACAACTGCTGTTAATATTGTGAACAATTGTTAATTGTGCTCAGAATTACTGTTTGCAAATTGCTTCAACTAGGCTGCACTACTTCATTGGTTTTACAGTGTAGCATCTAACAAGACTGCAATGTTAACCTGCAGAAGGGGCTTGGCTTTTTAAGCTTTTTCTGGCTTTCTCTTGCTAGACAACTGTACAACATGAATGATGCCACCTATGAAATGTGATTTGCTGTGCAATTAACGAATAAGTAAGTAAATAGAGCTCGTCATAATCAGCTTTCCATGGGGCAATATTTCTTTGTGGTTAGTTTCTTTGACACAGAACAAACCAAACATGAATGAGTTCTAATGTCTTGTGCGTGACCATTACACAAATGTGCAGCATGATAAATCAGCAATGATCACAGCAACTTTGAAGGTTTGCTAAAATGTGTAATATAAAAATGTTGACTCATGAGATAGGTCTACAATGAAATGGAAATCCTCAATTACTGGACTAACCTCAAGCTTTGCCTATGAGAGTCTTGGCTCTGCCACATAGAAAACCAGTTGTGTGGCCTCTGGCACATTCCATACTGCAGCCCGAAGCCCATACTGCAACCGACCGCCATTTATCTAATGCTTAAACTACTATTCTTTCTCTCCATAAAGACTTTCACTCATTGAGCTTTAAAACTACTTTCTTGTGGATCTCCAACATGTCGAAAGTGGATACAAACTTTTCTTCATCTCAAGTCGGCCATTTTCACCAAATCACACCAAAGATTCACATGTCTCTGTGACTTTGAGTAAATACATTTATTCTACCAATAAATTTACATTGCACCTCTTCAGTGGTACAACCGAAAGGCTCGTTAAATTCTGTCGTTTTGACTCAATCAGCATGGTCAACGAGTATAGACGTGAGTTAAGAGTAAAACTTTGCAAAAACATGGAGAATTTGTGTGAGATAAAGACACATAATAAAAGCAGATATGTACTGATGCATCGTATACATAAAAAACAAATATGTTAAAATATGTGAAACACACATGCAACATGAACCAAAAATGTATCAGGACAATGAAGACGGCACACACACGGACTGCTTGCTGTGCATGCATTTGAACATAAACAAAGGGGACATGTCCAAGCAGTCAACGTGTTAAATAACTAAATATAAACACGCCTGCAATACATATTAAATAATAATATACACAAAATGTACATAAAAATTATCTATACAGACCGACTCTGGTCTGTCGTTTACACGCTTCTGGCATGGTAACGCAGCCCTGAACTGAGAACTACTTTAACTAAAACAGCTGAAACTGATAGTGCTGACTGGTATTTCCCTTAATCATCAATCAAATTCTACACACACCGAAATTGGCCCAGCCTGATTAGCAGTAGCCTAGTAGGTCATCAAACGTTTAATCTTGTGCCTGTTTTGCTAACAGCCGATCTATATTAACATTTAACACTACGTTTATTCCAATTTTTAAATTAACTTCATTGTGTATCCGATTGCGGTCTGTCAAACGATTTATTGAATAAATGAATATATTATACTCATCACCAGTACTATTGCAACTGAAGCACACCATTTTAAAACTTCCATAACTGTAAACATCCTTGATCATACATGCATGTTAAATTTCCATTAAACAGATTTCTTCAAGTTCATGAATCTAGTCCCATACTCATTCCTATTTTTTATTGATACATACCTCTGCATCACTTGTGATCATACTCCCAAGGCAGCAGAATTTTGGGACTTGTTCCAGCACCTTTCCTTCTACAGTGACACTTGTTGTTCTACTTTTACTTATACTCATGACCTTTGCCTTATTGATATTGATTTTCACTTCATACTCTATTTACAGATCTGGTTGAGATCCTTACATAATTTTCTGTAACCCCACCTGGCCACTTGCCAGCATTGTTTTAATCAATCATCTTTCCACTTTACACCTTCCATCACGCCATCCATTGAACCACAATTTAATTCCTCCACGTAGATACCGCCATTTCGATTTAATTTCTCAACGCTAAACAGTATTGGTACTCTCTGCTCACCCCTCTACCTATCGCTCCAGGTTTTGAAAATTCCATTTCTAGTTTCATTCTTATTTTCTGTCCAATGTACAACTTTCTAATAAGTCTCACGTCCTTCATAGTGCATGCATTACCTTCTTCCAATAAACTCTATCAAATGCTTTTTTGTAATCTACAAAAACACATGTAATTATCAGGGCTCGCAAATTTTTTTTTTTCTATAAAAAAACCCCAAGGTACTGCTTTTTATTAATTTAGAATTTCTATTTTTAGAATTATTTATTAGCATTAATTCAAAATCCGGGATTTGACTTACTATTATTTAATATAATCAACTTAAATCAATCATTTTGTATTTATCGGTGTGAAATCTCAACTGAATTAATCTGAGTTGGAGTTTTTTTTCTTAACATCATTCGAAATTGGAAAATCTTAGAATGAAAAACCAAACAATAAACAAAACAATTTTTCATTTTTAAAAATCTTCGTTTTTTCCACCCCTGGTAATTATCCTACAGGTTCATGTAACCGGCACAATGACGTCACCTGTGCGCAATCCATAATATCACCACAGCAACGGCGGGCGCCATTAAGTGACTGGCCTAGCTCACTTGTCAGCAGTCTGTTGTCAGCACTCAGCACACACGGTCTCAATATTAATCTCAGTACCAAAATAGCAGGCTGACAACAGCCGGCCGGGTCACGGGGCCGTCTCAGAGCGTACAAAGTGCGATCCCATTATTATTAACAAAGCACACTGCACAACTGGCGCCGCCCCACTTCAGTTACTGCACTCGTTTGGCGTTCGACACAACACATACCATCCCCTCTCTTCTCTCACGTTTGCTAAGTAGGTCATACGAACAAGACCGGGTACTGCAAGTCCGCCATGTTGCAACACACATCACACCGCCAAACATGCCACCAATGAGTTAATATTATCACAGAAGCCACCATAATCGCACAATTAACACTTTAATTCATCTACTACCTAAAGATGCATCGGAAAATCAATAAAATCTTCCCATTCAGAAAGATATCATTATCTTACATATTCGCACACGGCGACCTGCACATGAACGCACGAGACGGCAAGAGTGGGCGAGGGGAAAAGGGGGGATGATGTCCTGGTGAATTGTCATGTGGCAAGGATGGCAAGCCATCCTTGCCACATGATCTGAAGAGAGCCTGGTCGATAGGAATTCCCCCCGCCCCCCCCCCCCGGCCGACCACAGGGCTCGCGGCACAGCCAAGCCAAGCCAGCCAGGCTGATGTTACCCATGCACCGTGTAGCTTAGGCTGAGAGCCACATTGCCACATGATCAATGTACCGACGTGTACGCTGCACACACACAAGCAAGCCAGCTGCATACACGTATGCCCGCTGCATGCATTCACTGCCTAGCCAGCGCACAAACAACCATGCACCTTTGGACCTCGTACAAAAACACAATATTACTCCATTATTGCAATATTAAACAGCGGTAGTGCCATTCTCAAGCCAGCTGAAAGGATGAGGGCAACGTTGGTCAGCTGTTCTTATGACACTGTCGTTTAGCAGCAATTAACAGAAAATATCCACACAAAAATTCCCATACATCGAATCATGCTGTGGATTTTTTTAAATTCACAATGAAAGCCGATATAAAAGCCTATTTTTTTAATTCACAATGACTATTTATTATAAAAGCCCAATAAAAAAATTATACATTTAATAATTATAGTACTTTCAACCAATTTAAAATACTTGTTTTATATAATTTTATGTAAAACATATACAAACGGTTGTCTATCTGAGTCCAGAGGTCTAATGCGGTGTGGCTTTTGGAGAACATTTTGCGAAGCAATCACCATCAAAACTAATCTTCAAGTCCTTTAAATACTGTTACCCGGATGGGTTTTATAACAAGAATGCTATATAAATATAAATGACTATTGTTTACTCCCTATTCTATTTTCCCTAATTGTGCAGTTAAACATTTTGATTATTCTTTTGCACATTCTGTATCTTGTTATCATATCTGATGTTTTGTTCCCACAGTACGTTTGCAGGTGGTCTCATTAAAGTACATACTTACTTACTTATTGTGACTGCCAAGTACTAATATGCAGTCTAAGGGAAGCAGACAATTTAAGTGTACAAGCTTGTTATGTTTTGAAGAAATAGTTATATATTGAGCATACAATATATAATAATACCCTGTACAATGTGTAGTTGTGTACATAATATTATGCTTTGTATTTGTACATTTTGTTTTCACAAGCCGTGAAAAGGCTCCATCGACAAAAATATTCAAATTGTCCTAATCGGAGGTGTTACAGACTGTTGCGTTACTCCCTGTTCTGCCGTAAACACAATTCCTAATGCTTTTATAAAATACTACCACTATAACAGAAGCAATGATTGGAATGCAAAGCACACCACTTAACCCTTTGGAGGCGAGGCAAAGCATTGGAACGTTTGTGGTGCCAAGGTGGGGCTTGACATACCCGAATACATATTTTAGTTGTAAGTTGCGATATCGACTACCTAACAATAGTCCATCGTGGAGCAGTGGGATAGTCGCCGCCTTGCATTCAGAGGGTTTGGGGTTCGATTCAGACGCAAACCGCATAAAGGGACCTTGAGCACGTCCTTCACTCACAATTGTTCGACGTGTTACATATGGTTAGATTTGATTCATAGTCACCAATGTATGGCTCATTCCTTCTTTTTTCTAAAATACACATTTACGATTTTTTAGTCCATTAAAATAGCATGTATATAAAAAAACGTATTTTCAGTTCAAAATGCATCAAAATAGAAAAGTGTGTGTTCAAATGAACTGCTTTTAAGTATCTGTATATCAAATTCATTAAGGAACAGACAACAAGCTGGTTCCACATTTTAAGTGAAACCGTGAGGTAAAATCTAGCCTTGGGTGTGTAATACCTCACCTCCAAAGGGTTAACATGTAACAAAGAACATGATTCAACTTAGATATAAGGAAAACATAACACGTCAGTAAATGCAAAACAAGGATTTGGCACATACAGAAATGAAAACAGAGCACACAAAACATAACGAATCGGTACATGCAATGCATCTAGATTATTCAGTACACAGAGAACAATGATGCATAACACGTAACATGAAAAAAAGCATGGATGCACTAACTCAGTTAGTTACATAGATAATATACAAATGCTAAGAAAATTCACGTAAAAGCACAGGCATACATGATTGAAGCATAATATTAAAATACGACAGATCGTCAAATGTGTTTGACGAAACAATAAAATTCGCGAGGCAGCGTTTGCACATATCAAAATGAGAATGACAATTGATACACTGTATTGCTGTATTGTTACAGCTCATTGTTTATTAAATCAATAGGATTTGCAATCCTTTGCAATTTGACAAAGCAGGCAGACTAGTAGTTCGCCTACCATCTGCAGGCAGTGGCGTAGCGAGCCGCATTGCCGCCCGGGGCGAGACCAATAGGATATACTCGTTTTTAATTCCGCTGCAGAGTTATCAATGAGCTAGAAGATTGGCAACTCTGTTGATGTGTCAAACGTTAATTTCTTCTTTTCAGCATGATCTAGTGTAATGTCAATCAAGAAACTTCTCAGCGCTACAAACCAGGTAAATCAAAAACAGCTTTTCACTGGCGCTACATCCAATTAAGTCCACAAAATCCATGTTGATCTGTCCGTCTTGGTGCCAGGCAAGAATACAGGAAGGTCAAGTCGAGTTTTATCGCTTTCGGCGATTCGGGTTTCGACGATTTGGGTAGACACCATTATGGGCAAGATAAATTAAACACTGGTCTACAATTTTAAATTTAAAAAAAAATTAAAAGGGTTGATATCCCCTATGCCCCCTTTGAGTTGGAAATCTATCCATTTTTCAGCTAAAAGGGCATTCATAAACTGCTGGGCTAACGATTGAAATTCTATATTCATGGCACAAACCATCAAAATAACACCTACATACATGTAACTGGACAATCATAATCTTGCAAATAGGTCGCCTAAAAATTAATTAATTTAAAAAATGAAGTAACAAAATTAAAACAACATAGGACGATTTAAAAATGGGTAAATATTTCTGCGGCGGAATGTTGACGTATATATTCCGCGCCCAGAAGCAATAATCCAATTTAGCTGGCGGAAGCTTCCACCATAAAATATTGGTTAGGGAACCCGTCGTGAGGGTCGGTTATGGTCAGGGTTAAATGTAAATCCTCAAAAATTTCTCAGCGCCTACAAAAGCCACATCAGGGAGACCAGCTTATTCACCGGCGTTAGTGTTTGTATCGTCTGTATTTTCCATCGGATCTAAGCGAAATCACGATGGATGATCAGAGGCGGATTTACTACGGTACACGTGGTACACCTGTACCGGGCCTCCAGTGACATTCCCGTAAAAATGGGCCTACCTTTTCTTTCTTAATCATTATTAATCACTAGATTGATTTCTGTAGGCGCATTGCGCCTACGTGAATTAGCTGAGGCCTTCGTTACAGCAAAAAGTCGTCAACATGTTTAGACTAATAATATTAGTAGTTTACTGTAGTAATAAATAGTACTAGTCTAAATTGGTAGCCTAAATTCTAGTTACTAAGTCAAATTATTATAAACTTCTAGTCTAACAATTTGACAAAGCAGGCAGACTAGTAGTTCGCTTACCGTCTGCAGGCAGTGCCGTAGCGAGCCGCATTGCCTCCCGGGGCGAGGACAAAAATTTCCCGCCTCCTGTAACCAAAATTTCTCACAACCTATTCTTTTAGTCATCGCTCGTAATTTTCGCATTTACCCCTCTGAATTTCTGACGACCTGTTTTAGTCATTCGCTTGTAGTTTTGCCTTTACCCCGCTCCAAATTTCTGCCGACCTTTTCAAAAATAATTTTTCAGTTCGTATACATGTCGCCCATACCGAGACCTGCAACCTTTAGCGTTTCCGATGAACATTTACACTTACAAACTTATTGTAAAACATTTGTCACGGCATTTCTGTCCCTTCAACCTCCATTTTGCCGCCCCTACCAAAGTGCCGCCAGGGGCCTCGCCCCCGTGTCCCCCCCCCCATTGCTACGCCACTGTCTGCATGGCCTGGTTAGCCCACGCGGTGGCGCCGCTGAGTCTCCATGGAAATATATGTACCAGGCCAATCCCCCACTGTGCGTGATGGCGGAAGCTTCCGCCGTATAAGCAATTATACATGCTTGGGCTGGCGGAAGAATCCGCCGCAGAAGCACCACGCTTTGAAAATGGACACTAGTAAAGCAACAAAATTTATAATGAAAAACCGCTACTACACCACTTTTAAAATAATAAAACTTTCTGATTACGGAGAATGATATACACACCTTCAAAGTTGAACAACGCGTCCTTGGCACGCCATAAACTCAAACACTTCGATTGAAAATTAGGGGAAAATTATTATTATTATTTAAATAAACGCCGAAACAGTATCCAAAATACAACGCGGCCCATGGAACAATACTGGACCACGTGACACGCTGGGGCCGTCGCAGCAATACGAGGGAGGCCATTACGATATTACCGCCATAAGCTTATGCAAAGAAGCAAACTGAACAATGGTTCGTATTTTTAATTATTGGCCAATTTACGACGACAGCATGTACAGTACACTTCTCGGTACTTAGCAAGGACCATTTCAACCGGAAATGTTGGCGATTTTCGGGCGAACTATTTTGTTCAGCAGTACTGTTCTAATGGCGGACCAAGGACCAGAAAATGGCGTTCATGCCACGACGAAACACGTACAATTCAAAACAATAATAGCAAAACGTGGAAATGGAAATGTGGATGAACAATGGGCAGGAATGTCGTTATCGACATAAGTTAGCGGTGAGTCACTATGGATTGTTAAAGCGACTAACGGAAGAAGTTTCTTACCTTATCCGTGTACAACGATCGTTAACCGTTCTTTAACTAACGCCGTTGTGGGCGGCGCTGCGCATGCGCCTTGACATATGTATGCAAATTATAGTCCTTGCCTGAACGTGGTCTGCGTTCTGATTGGCCGCAACTTATGGCGCCTCTGATTTCCATTGGCTGAGTCCTATGGCAATGATGACGTCATGGCATGTGTTGTGTTGTGTCAGACTGTGTTTTCCATGTCATGACGTAGTCACGTAGGCCTCTGAATGTTTACTTCGATTGTATTGTATATTATGCATGATTGCCATTTTGGTTTCAATATTATTATAGTAGGCCTATCTGGTTCCAAGTGTCATTGCTTTGATAGGGCCTACTAGGTGTGTATCTATATCAAGTACTTTTAAAGTGCATGCATGCAAAGGAATACATAAGTCTCATTATTATGTCATAGGCCCACCACCCAGAATAATATGGGTGGTGGGACATGTTTAAAATGTCATGTTAAAAGTTGGCCTAGTATGTGGAGTCAAGAATGCTGTAGGGGAATTAGGTAGACATTTTGAATGCAGAATAATATTGAAGCATTAGTTAGTTCATTTTATTCTGTTATGCACTTCTGTTGCTTGTAAATTTTAATAACATCATTAGGCCTATGCATTGTTAATAACATCATCACAGCCTTCCCTTTGTAGGTGGGGCGCAGTAGTGTAGTGGTGAAGGTCGCCACCTTGAAACCGAAGGGTAGCAGGTTCGAAGCCCACCCACCGCGTAAGGACCTTGAGCAAGTTCTTCACTCACAATAGCTCATTGCGCTTCGGCGTGTAAATTCCGACACACCTCCGGGCTGTAGTCGGGACCGCCTCTGAATAGTAGGAGACTTGAAGGGGCGGTATAGAAATGTGTAAATAAACAAATAAAAATACAGGACCAAGAACTTCAAAAATAGGCGTCATCGTTAGCGTAAAACAATTGACGGAGGAGAAAAAATGAGGTGCTGGAACAGAGCACCCTATCATCACTGGGTTAAGGTCTCGTCGAAAGCCTGACAGGGGCAAAAAGGAAGATTTGTGCTGCATGATGGTCACCGACAGTCCATAACTTAAACTTAAAGACTAATCTTATTTTGCTTGCATAATAATTATGTGGTCTTTAGTGAACTGAAGAACTCTGTAATTTAAATCTGTTCACTTCAATAGTACACGTGGAGCGTACTAGTGTAGTGGTGAAGGTCGCCGCCTTGCAATCGAAGGTTGGCAGGTTCGAACCCCCGCATAAGAACCTTGAGCAAGTCCTTCACTCACAATTGTTCGGCTGTAAACTCCGACACACCTCCGCGATGTAGTTGCGACCGCCTCTGAGTAGTAGTAGGAGACTTGAAACGGTGCTATAGAAATGTGTGAATAAATAAATAAAAATAATAATTACTATAATTATGTTCATTGATTGCGATTTTGAGTGATTCATACCCGACGAAACTATCTCCGATGACGGTAGAATCGTTGTAATTGGTTAGAATCTGGTTGAGAGTGTTGATGCTGTCTATGACGACCTGTTGCGCTAAGACCAGTTCCGACTGGATGTTGTTAACCGTTTGCTGCACAACCGAGCCATAAGCACCAACCAGCATCGGAACAACAGTTGCAGAACGGTTGACTAGTGCAGCGATAGACGTTTCCAATCCGAGCAC